>VXBX01000217.1:436668-452648 GCA_013400415.1 Scytalopus superciliaris | reverse complement strand
TTTTTTTTTTTCCCTCCCCTTTAAATAAAACAGAAAGCCCACTGATTCGCTGCTTTCTGTGGTGTGCAGTTGGGGCTGAGGAGTTGCATAATCGCTGAGCGTACTACCAGGAGAGCAGAGCATGTGTCAGGAATGCTGTGAGCGGGTGGATCTGCACTAACATGGCCCCTCTGCCTCCCTCTCCATCCCTCTCCCCCGGCGGGTTTGTTCCTCCTGGGATTGGAGAGCTTGCGTGTGCCCAGCCCTGTCACAGCGTTCCCAGCAGTGCCCCTTGGAGCCAGCCTGGGAATTCTGTCAGACTCCAGAGCGAAGCAGGGGAGGGAGGTGGATTCAGGGGCTGGATGGGGACATAAGCAGATTACCCTGTGCTGGAGGAAATGCTGGCGGTGCTTCAGTAGGTGACGCTCTTCCCTCTGAGTTTCTCGGGCTCCGGGCAGGGTCTGGGGGGCTGTCCTGGGTCCCTCTGTGTGTTCTCAGTAAGAATCCCGATCGGTACCCCTGGCTCTGCTGGAAACACTGGAAAAATGCTGACCATTCCCTTCTTCATCATCCCCCCTTCACCTTCCTCCAAATCCCAAAGAGAAACGAGTCAAACACTCTGATTGCTTCCCCTATTTAATTATCCAGCATTTTTCATCGTCGTGTTCCCCCTCTAGGCAGTTTTATTTATTTGGTTGCGCTGCAATATCCAGGCACAGAAGGGTGAGTTAAAGGTGTAATTTCAGTTTCTGTTTCACCCAAACATACATTTGTGTGTCACTGCTGGACTGTGGTTCTAGAGGAGCACAGATCCAAGTACAGAATGCAGAGTTCTCTGGTCTTTGCTGCTTGTCAGACTTGCTTGGGGTTCTTCAGTGGGGTTGTACAGCCTCAATATTTGCAGTGAAATGGCTCTACAGGATTTAGTATTTATACAGAGAAAAAATTCTGTCCAGTGCATGGGATAAACCCAGATTCTTTGGCTGGGGTAGGAGTGGCTGTTCCTGTTCTGGTGGCACTGGTGAGGTTAAAAGCAGTGGAGATAAAAATGGAAAAAAGGCACCTGATTTGTGTGTGCAGCAGGAAGGGCAGCAGCACAGGGACAGAACGCTGTCAGCAGGAGCAGCCCGCTCTGACACTCAGGACTTGCCTGTTTTTTAGGCTGCCTGTCCATTCTGTGCTGTGAGACTGCACCAAATACCACAGTAGGTTTGAGCAGGGCACCCCTGGGCTCGGTGCCCCCTTGTTCTGCCACTAGCCAACGTGCTGATCCCTAATAGGATGTCGTGCATTTTTGCAGTACGCCACCTAATTCTGCCCAAAGTGATCTCACCACCATCTGGTCGCGTCTCGCAGCATCGCTGCTGCTGGGGAGGCACTGGGTGGTCACAGGGCTCTGCAGCACAGCAGGAGCCTGAGCTGTGACATCAAAACGTGGCTGGGGCATGATGTAATGTCCTGATGTACCAGTGCAGCATCACAGGGTTGTGGTACAGCATCCCCGTACCAGGAGTGATGCTGCAGTCCCTGAATACGCTGGTGTGACATGTGACAACGTGGATTTATTTTAGCAGGGCCTGGAGTCTTGGGTTAATAAGCCATTTCCGTGCCATTGCAGGCTCTGTATGTTGCGACGTGGTATTGTGAGAGAGAACTTTTGCTTCCAGGCTGACATCACTGTTATCTCATGGATCCTTAGGGATTGTAATCAGCCAGGCCTTTGAATTTTGGAAAGCCAGAAACTACAGGAAAAGGCAGGCTTTCCCTCCCCTCTGACCTCAGGCTGTGCTGCTTGCCTTGCTCTTCCTTGTTGGGAGTTTTGGGGAGTTCATAATCCAGCAGAGATGGACACTAATTGAGATCTTCTATGAAAAATGAGAATCAAATGGTGCTAATAACACCAAGGCTGTGGGTTTGATCCCTGGATGGGCCTTTCACTTAAGAGCTGGACTCAGTAATACCTGTGGGTTGCTTCCAACTCAGAATATTCTGTGAAATGCCAGAAAAGCATTTCAGGGACAAGCTGGTAGCTGAACTGGATGTCCCATAAATGGGATACTGAACAAAACCCTGCTCATCTGATTTTGTGGTTCCTTCTGCATTGCTTGTGCTGATTTGTTGATTGGAGTATTTTGGAGCTGCAGAACCTGCTATATGGAACCCACTGAGAAAATAAGGGCCAAAGGCCCTGCCTAAAAATAAATCTGTAATTCATTTTTCTGCTGCTGCCTGTGGGTGAGAAAAAAAAACCCTCTCAATGTTCCAACACCCTACTTATCTGAGGGAAGGATCTATTATGTAGTTGTGGGGGCGGGATGGGAACTAGG
Source organism: Scytalopus superciliaris (assembly GCA_013400415.1). Classification (NCBI taxonomy): domain Eukaryota; kingdom Metazoa; phylum Chordata; class Aves; order Passeriformes; family Rhinocryptidae; genus Scytalopus; species Scytalopus superciliaris. Next base: position 450,342 of record VXBX01000217.1, on the reverse strand, counting down.
TAGGGTTACAGAACAGCAGAGCTAAAATTAGATGTTGTTTGATGTCAGGGAGCAGTGAAGATTAACTTTAGGCAGTTGCACTTCTGAGTTCTGTGAGGCTGTGACTTCAGGGGCTCTTTGTGCCTGGTCCAGGCTGGCAACACCTGCCCTTTCCATGGGGTGGGAAGTGTCTCAGGGCATGGAAGAGGGGAGGGAAGGGGGTTCATAAGCACCAGTCCTACCTAGCTCTGCTCTGACAGCCTCGTCTTGCAACTTCTTTGAAGTCTAAAATGACAGAGTAGTGAAAAAGGGACAGGAGGGATGTGGTTCTGTCCTCAGCTCCAGAGAACTGGTGCTTGCTGTAACACAGAAAGGTGACAAACGTGGTGTTTGGGATTCTTGCCTCCTTAATTACCCAGGGAAACGATGAAGCTGTTTAAATCACTTCCAATTTCATGTGGATGCTGCAGAGACTTACAGAGCTGCTGTGAGCAGTGACAATGAACTTTGTTCCATTGCGTTGCGAGTCATTCCAAATGAAATTGGATTTCCAAATCAATTCTTCCTCAATTTCTGGAGAAGCCCAGCAAAATAGTCCCGCTGACGTTACGTAATTGTGCTGTTGTACATATTGTGCTGTTTGACCTTCATGTTACAGGTTAAAATGTTGCATTTTAGTGTTTTCTGTCATTGATTTTTCTGCGTCTACATCTTTCTTGGTGCTTTTTATTCAAAAGGAAGAAGTAGGTGCTGATAATTCTCTTCTAAAAACCATCAGAGATGACCCACATACATATAAATATGGCTCTGGCATTTTGGAAGGAAGAGGATTTCACTCCTTACAAATTCTGCAAATGGATCTTAAAAATCAGAACGTTCCCATTTGCTGTCAATGTGGTAGGAAGAGGAAACTTTTATTAATGGGTTGCTCATCCCTCCCTGTATCCAGAACATTCTGAACCTGTCCATAAAGTACAGTTTCTCTCCTTTCAACAGGAAAATGTTGTGTCAGGTGGCTGGAAGAACAACTTTGAGCAGTATTGGGAGATTTATTTTGTAAATGCTTTTGTAGTGCATAGTTACTGAGGGGTTTAGTAGCAGGTTTTGTGCTGATTTATCTGGGCTTTTCAGTAGTGGGAAGAGGCCACAGTAAGCAGGGAAGAGCCTAATCCAAGTGCACCAGTGTCAAGGAAAAAGTCTTGCACGCAATTCCCTTGGCCAGACTGTCCTCGTGGGCACCAACTGAGCCAGAAATAGACCCAAGATCAGCCCATTCCCAGTTTTTGCCACGCTGAATTCATACCTTCAGTGCTGATATGGGGGAAAGTACAACTGAAGTGACTGTTTTAGCAAAAGCAAAATATGAAATTACAGTGGAAGGAGACTATTTAAGGAAAAACTGAAGCCCTTGGTCTGAGATTTGGTTTGCTGTAGCTCTCTGTGATGACAACTGGCAAAAGCACCCCTTTAGTGATTTTTGTTTGTTATGTGGTTGGCTTCTGGCATCAATTTTTGGTTTAAATTTGAACAAACACCTATAATTTTATTCTCTAATATATATATGTGCTTATTGAAACCTCTCTGAGGACAACCAGACAGAGGAGTTCTTTGACTTAAGCCACGAAGATGCCGCTCTTTGCAGAGTTTGCTGCCAACACCTGGAATCTCTCCTTGAGATCTCTCCTTGGGCTGCAGATTATTTGGGCTAATTGAATCCTAATCATTTGTTTTGCTCCAAAATTGCCTTTTCTCCTTATCAGATGGTAAAATCACCTTGTTCTCTCTCTCTCCAGTCCTTTGGCAGCCTCGTAAATGTCAAGTGAAGGGCAAAGTGCTTGGAGCTGTTCTGGAATTCTGCAGCCACTGCTTGCTCAGGGCCTTGACTTGAGATGGATGAGGCAGCAGTGGGGCTTCTCCAGAGATTCATTTCCTCCCGTACACGGGAGTAAAAAGCATGGAAAGAGGCAAATTGAGGCAAGATAAACTTTATCAGGTGCCGTTCCTCTCTCTCAAAGCCGAAGTGTGGAGCCCAGGCTGCCGTGAGCTGTTCCACTGCTTGGTCCCCCCGAGAGGGAAGCAAAGTGCTGGCTGTGGGCACTGGAAGTCACGAGAGGCGTTTTTGTGCTTGGATCTGTCACTGACCAGTCGTATCCTGCTGCTGCCTCTGCCCCAGTTTCCCTCCCTGCAGCGTGAGGCAGACCATTCGGGGGGGTTTGGAGTTTTGCCTGTCGGTGCCCCCAGGGAAGTGTTGGTGTCCCACAGTCTGTCTTGCAACGAGACCCTTCCCCAACAGGCTCACAGGGCCAGAGGGCACCTCGACCACCCCTTTAGGGGGGACTCAACAGAGCCAAGACGCCTCAGCAGGTCCTGCCAAGGTGTTTTCCACTGCTGGCAATGGCAAGGACTCAACAGTTTATTAAGCAACACTTTAATTAATACAAACTGTGACAGATAATAAGGTTCAAAGGTTGTCGGTGATAGTTTCCAACTGCAAAAATATGTTTTAAAGCAATCTAGTGGTAGATGTGTTAAGCAAGCACAAGCTCTGATATGAAGCAATCTACTAATATGCCATGGAGTGAGCACAAAAAAAAGTTCTAGGCCTGAAAGCAGCATTTAACACATGTAGAACATAATCCTCACCCAAGGCATCCCTGTGGGGGGAGAAGATGGGCTTAGCCCCTCAACTGACCCCAGCAGCTTTGGTGGAGCCTTCTCCCACTTTCCCCCTATCCCCAACTTACTTTTGTGCTATTTCCTTTGTGTTTGGGTAGAGTTTGAGTGTCTCTGGTCATAAATGCCTTTCATTTCTGGTTGTGTACCTGATGGGAGGGGGGTGATGGTGGCTTGGCACCTGAGGAGGGGGTTTGACAGGGTTGTTGGCTCAGCAGGAGAACCCCTGGATTCTCCCTTGGCAAACGGGCTCTGTGTGGTCTCAGCACCACAGTGCTCTCCCATCCTGCTGGGATTTGAAGGGATAGGTTTAACTCTCTCCATCATCCCACACCATCCCTCTCCTCCTTCTCCCTCTCCCTGGAGCAGATTTCCATGGGACAAATGCTTAGAGAGGGGGATGTTGGACAGCATTCCCCGTTCTGTGAACGTGTGATTAACGGTTGTGTCGAACTAAACAGAAACACATACTTGAAATTTCTGCTTGATTTCTGCTCAGCAAGTGGGCATAGGCAAGGCCTGAAAGAGCCAAAAATTGCCATCAAAACTCCTGTGGCACTTTCTAAAAGAATCACCGTGTCCTGGTCGAGATCTCTTCTGCTTAATCACTTTTGCCAACTGAAATTCCCCTTGGGAACCAGACTCCTCTCCATTCTAAACTAGTCCATGGTATTCCTTTCCTTGATTAAGCAGCTGCTATTTTTTTGCTTGAACCTTCCCCTGGTTTAGTCCTGGTTGGAAAACGCATCTTAATGCCATTATTATTATAATTGATGCTTATTAAGAATGGTAACTGCTAATTTCAGTATTTTGAGCCTGGTGAAGGTAAATTATATAAACTGAGATATAACAGTTGTGTTGTATCCAAGTACAAAATACCCAAGTTCAGGCAGTGGAGAGACAAGCCAAAAACTGCCCAGAAAGCAGGAGCTGTTCTTTTCCTTCCATAACTTCAGTGTGCCCTTGCAGAGCCGTGTGCTGAGTGGTGGAATGTTCTCGGAGCATCTCCTGGGCTAAAGTTTTCCATTTGGCCAGATTTAGGTCTGTGCTGTTGCTGCTTGTACTTTACATTTTCCAGTGGTTTAATCTCCATAACCATTTTTTCCCGGACAGAATGCTCTCTGTGGCCGCAGCCAAGTGACCTGGGGGGGGAGATGCTCTGCTTTTTTTCAACTAAAAAAAGATGCAAAATGCGGCCATTCTCCTTTGACAATGTCACAGCCACTCTGTGCATGTGGCAAAGGAGCAGAGAAGGAGGGGTTTGTGGGTTTTTTGGTACGAGGGGGAGATAGATATTCGAGATATATATTTGGAATCATTTTCAAACCACTTGGAACGCCAGGTTTGGAAGAATGTGGCTTGACCACACCTAATTTCAGGCCTTGGAACTGGAAGAAGAAAAATGGAGCAGAAAATGAGTGGAATGAATAAGACTTGGAGCGAGAGAGAGAAGAAAAAGGTGTTTATTGAGGTGTATATTCAGGAGCAGCAAAGATTTGGTGACACAAAAAATGTCCGCATACGCACATAAAATTAGAACAAATTAGCCGGAGGGGGCACACACAGCTTGTTTATCTTTAGTGTAAGAACAGCTCTCTCTAACGAGAATAATTCCTTTAATGAAATCCTGAGCAAACAAGGCTGGGTTTGGATGGCAGGAGGGGGGGATGGCAAGGCCTGGGGATGCCCCAGAAATCATCTGCCAGGTCTCATCGCTGGTGTAGTGAGGACACGTGAAGGGCTGTGAATGAAAAGCTTTGCACTGCAGACAGAGGTATTTTAGAAAGCTGTGGAGAGTCAGAGCTGTAATTTTGGTGTATTTCTGACCCCGTAGGAAGAGAAATAAAGCAGCTACGGAGATGTGAAAGGAGTGCCCTCTGCTCATGAGGAGATTGGCTCGTGGCTGTGCAGCTCTCTGAAGTGGCATTTGGTTTTTTCAGAGCTGTCAGCTATTAGAGAAGTGATGTGTTCACGTGGTGCCTTTCAATGTGGTGCACGTTTTAGGAACGGGGTTTGGGAGGCAAACTGGTGTTTAGCTGTAGGCCATGAAAGAAGGATGTGTCTCAAGGCTGGAGCTCAGAGAACCTGAGCAATACCCAGTGGCTGCTCCAGGGCACTAAAGCTACATCATTGCTTCAAATACCTCTTACGTTGTTTTTCCAGCAGGAAGAGTAAGTTCCCTGTGGATTCTTCTGAATTTCTGTTTTAAAGGCAGCTGATAGCACAATTGATCTTGGAAATAGAATTGTTTCTAAGATTGTGTTGTTTTACAGTGAGAGAGGCTTTTAAAAAACACTTGCTGTGCTGGAGGTTTCCATGCCCACCTCCAGAGTCAGTTTGGGTCCTGAAGAGCTTCCACACTGAACAGTCAAGTTGAACAAAGGGTAGAAGAAAGGAAGTGATATTAGCATTAGTTTGCAGATTAGGCAGGTGGAGATTAAAGGTGTTTTTCCTTTTCACATGTTTATTAATAGATGTGTACTAGAAAGCTTCCTTACTGGAAGCTTGGCTTTGGTGAGCAAAAAATTGTTAGAGCTTGAAACGATTCTTTAAAGAGAGCAAATGATATTGATGTCAGAGCTTGGATCAGAAATGCAAACTGTCCAGCCTTATCCCCTGCACTTCTCGGAGGTGATTTGTCACAAGCTGAATCCATATAATTGTCCCCAAAGCAACTTGTGTCTTGCTCATATTTGAACATCCCATAACTGTCTTAAGGACATCTGTTCTTTCAAGGATCGCAACCCAGGTTAAGAACTTGAGGTGACGTAGATTTCCCACATGAAACTCAGAATCACACAGATACGTTTCTCTTGGAGGTTTTGGGAACAAAAATACAGCAAGTCAAAGCAACTCTTTAAACTGTAAGGCTCAAACAGCTGTAGCACCAACTGAATGCAAACCTTTAAAGGGTGCTTGTTGCTTCAAGCTGGGCTGCTGCCTCTTAGGAAAATGATGGAAAGCAGAACTAGAAAAGAAGTGGTATTATTGAGGCTTTGATCTGTGCTCCTGGCAATGGGGTGCCCTGGGCACGGGCAGGAGCTGGGCTTGGATGATCCTTGTGTGTCCCTTCCAACTCAGGATGTTCTGTGGTTTGGTGATTCAATGTGAGACAGTTTTATCTCTATTAGTGGTTACCTAATGTTATTTATAAACACCACAAGTGAGTTTGTAGCACTTCTCTCCTGCTCTTGGCTGCAAGGATTTGACTTCAGCCTCATTTTTTCCCACAGCTTAATGTAATCACATTGTTTGTTGTTATAAAACCTTTTGTTAGGGCTTCTCTTTCTCTTTAATATTTACATCCTTCAAATATTTGTTGACCACTCCACTTTGTTTACCCTGCAAGTTTCTTTTCATAAACGAGCCTTGTAATACTGTGATGGTTTTGTTGCTTTCCTTCATTGTTCTGCAAGAAAAATCTTTCTGGTTGTTTGTCACCCTTAGACTAAAGTTCCTGGTCGAGATTAACTGATCATAGAGAGTAAATATTTCATCAGCTTCCATGAGGTTTGATTGATCAGACCATGCAGCTCTGAGCCACATCAGTCTTTCCTGCTCCTGTATCATGTTGCAGGACCACGTGCAGTTTGCTTTGTGCTCATACCCTGCCATCTGGGCGGCTTTCTTGCTTTCTAAATTCTTTGAACGGCTTTGTTTCCACTGTTTGGAGTAAGTGCAAACCCAAGGACAGTGCTGGGGTGGCTTTCATGCTTTGCCCAGAGGAGAATCAGGCACAATCTCTGTTTATTTTTCCTGAGAAAGGTTTTTGTGTGTGTGTGTTTTAGATACACTTTCAACACGAGTCACATCGTTACTGTCTGTGCTGTGTAACCCCTCCAAAAAGGCAGCCTTTCCCAGAGCTTGTGTTTGGAAATACCTGCGTGTTGAAGACAAATATTCCTCCTGCTGCTGGTTGTGCTGCGGGAGAAGATGGTTTGTGTTGTCTGACAAGGTCTAGAGGAGGGTGTGCAATCCTTTTGATGAAGAGCTGAGATGTTGGTAGAAGCCACTGAGCGGTCAGAGAGCTTTGTTGGGAGTAAGGAGGTGGAATTTGGAGGTAATTGGGATGTTTATGTCCGTGCCGACCGCTCTGCTCCTCTGTCGTCACAAAAGTACTCCCGGGTGGTTTTGTAGAGCAGGGAGTACGGGGATATTTAATAAAGCTCTGCTAATTTTCCCTGCAGGCACGTTTTGGCATGTAACTAAAAAAAGAAAACATCACCAACTCAGCTGTGCCGGGGCGGGAGAACTGATGGGTAAGGGCAGGAGAAGAGAAGTCCCCCTGAAATTGCTGCCGGAGTGAGGAGCAGGCAGGGTTAACAGCGATGTGGGCTCCGGGACATTCTTAAAGAGACAGTGGGAGCTTTTCTTTGCAGTGGGCAGCGGCCAGCTGAGATGCCAGAGCCGGGCAGCACATTGCAAAGGCTGCTTTGTTCCAGCCATGCCAGGCTGTTATCAGAGCGGGGAATCTTTCTGTCGGCCGCTTTCGAGGCCGTAAAATGCATCGGAGCAGTGAGACCCTCGAATGGTGCAATGATCTCCCCCCCAGCAGCGTTGCTTCTGCCTGCAGTGTAAATGGGGCTTTGAGGCTCGGAGAGCAGAGGAGCGGGGCGGACCCACGGCTGTGCCCCGGGAAATGCGATGTGGTAACAGGTGGTGGGGTGGATCCTTTATTTAGCTCTTGGTTTTTCATCCCCCCAGGCAGGCAGGAGGGAGGGAGGGCTCCTTCCTGGGGATGCAGGTTCCTTTGTGTCCCTGCGTGTGCCGGGAGGTCAGGCAGTTCCTCAGGAAAAAGGATGCCCTGACGCAGTGCGGGGCTGGGATGGGGATGCGGGGTCTGATGGAGAAATCCCAGTCGGGGTGGGGGAGAGGCTGAGCAAGACTGGAGCAACACTCTGTCTTCATGGGAGCAGGGGCTGGGCTGAGCAGCTCTTTGGTGGTGTTGGTGGGTTTCTGGGTGAGCCCACCAGATTGCTACAGAAATCACACCACCCTGGCAAAAAGGGTCAGGCAAGCCAGTGGGAGTGGGGATGAATCCAGAATGTGGAGATTGAAAATCAGAGGCGGCTCAGGAGCAGTGTGAGGGCAGAGAGTGGGGTAGTGCCTTCAGGAGGAGGCTGGTTTGGGTTGGGATAAACAGACTGGGGCGGTTCAGAGGAGCAGAGCAGCTGGCAGGACTGGAACAATGACGTGACGCAGAAGCACAGGCTGCACCAGCCAGTGCTGGAGAGAGAGATTGGACCCTTCTAGGGCCCTTTTCCTCTTCCTTCTCTTTATAAATCTACTCCCGGGTCTGAGCTGTTCCAGCTCGGTACGGTGTGGTGGTGGTGGGTTGGAGGAGTGGGCACGTCTGTGCCAGGGGTTCTGTGCAGCCCAGCCCTGGCACAGCACAGCCCAGGGCCAGTTTGCTCTCTGCTGTGGCAGCTACTGAAGCTTTATCCAGATGCCAGGGAACTCTCTTCGTGCTGAGCTTGCGCTGGTGGAGCAGCATATTTGAGGGTTGCTGCTCGTTTTCTGGGAGCAGGGGGGAGGTGGCTGCCTCATATTTCGAGTGGCATCCAAAGAACGTAATTTGTGTTGGGTTTGAGGTGAAATTTTGCTGCTGCTGGTCCCCTGGTGGCCACCTCTGCAATGTCACTGAGAGCACAATGGCATGACATTTAACTCTGTCCTGAGGGAAGAAAAGAAGGATAGACAGATAATGGAGGCAGTACTGTAATAATTCCACAGGGACCTGTAATTAGTGTGATATCCTGTTTCTGTTGTTATTTTTCTTTGTGTGCGGCGTAACCTCCCCTGTCAACCCGTTTTGCTTTTCCTTCATCCTCTCTCAAACTCGGCACTGATGCTGTTGGGAGGCACTCAGACCCTGGTGGTTGAAGGTGATCCTGTGATTGCAGTAGGGTCTGAAACCAGTGCAGCTTCTCACCTTCATACCCCTGCCCTGCCCTCAGCACAGCAGTGTCAAATAAATACAGGAGTTACTTTTATTGGTGCTCCATCTCAGAGACATCTGTTAGTGTTATTGATGTCCTTGTTAATCTTCATTTTCAAGTGCCCTGACTGCTGTATACATTATCTGTGAGTGCTGCAAGGGCTTCTGGGGTAAAATATGCACCAGTTTATCACTGGTGCAGTAGAACAGAACATGCAATGGCTTCATGGGAAAAAAGAGATGGATTTAGTATCAAGTGGAGGCTGGCAGAGGACTTAAGATATGAAAGTGTCTTTGTAATATATGATTAGAAATTCAAGGCACTGAATTTGTGGGAGGTCAGCTCAGCCAGCCTTTCCCACTGCATGGTTCCAGGTGGTGGTTTCCAGGCCTGGAGCTGTGAGCTGTCCATGAGGGTGCTCTCCATTCATCCTGACCAGGGTGCAATGCCTGCCCATGGTGGGGTGTTGTGGTTCTGTTGGCCTCAACCTACAGGACAAAGCTGACTGGTTGCTCCTCACTTGCAGAGATCACACTGAATTAAAGAGGGCTAAAACTGCACTAAATATCCTCGTGGATAATACTGCTTGTGGAAGTGATAGCCATGGTTACCACAGGAATTTTGGGCAGTTCCACATGTGATTGCTGAATAAATTGTCTAGAAAGATCCTGGCCATGCTAAAGCCACTTGTCCTGGGTGGTGCAGGCTCCAGCTCTCACTCCAGCCCTGGCTGGGGCCGAGCCTAACCCTGCACAGCCTTTCCCCAACATCACTGCACCTTTGCTGCTTTTGGCTCTCCACGTGCTGATTGAGGATGGTGTTGGGGGCAACAGGTAGGGCTTGTTTCCTCAGTGAGGTGGGATCTGCTACTTGTGAATGCCTTTAATTCTGTGTGGTTCCTTTTGTGCAATTAAGGAGAGCTAATTAGCTCCTTTTAGTGCAGTCTCCTTGCAGAGGTAGCTGACCTATTGTTAATCCTGGATTAAGTTCTTACTAAGAACTGGCTCTTTGTGTGTCCCAGTTAAGATGTTGACACTTTGTTCTCCCTCTCTCCTTGTTTCTCCTCCTCCCCCTCTTCCTCCCCATGCCTGTGAGCACATGATTCCCTGCCTCCTCCATCCCCCACTACTGTAGGAATCCATGAGCTCTCAGCAGCCACTGTATCTCCTGCCATGAAAATGCCTTTGTCAGCTCAGACTGCTCCAAAAAGGCTTTTGCTTGGTCTGGTACCTGTCTAGGAGCCCATTTTTCTGCAAGGGAAAGGGAAGAGCTCTGGCAGTGCTCCTTGTTGCTTAAGAGGGTGAGAATCATGTGGGGTGTGAGGAGTAGCACCCACTGGAGGCTGGAAGGGTGTTCAGTGGGCAGGAGCAGCAAACAGGACCACATATCCCAGTGGGAGAAGTCACTTTGCATTCAGGAGTCCATCCATTCATAGAACGAGGGTTTCCAGGAGAAAAGCTACAGCAGTGGTGTAAACAAAAGCAACCCCCCAAAACATATGCAAAATACTAATTACCACCCAGATGCATCAGTTACCCACTAATGCTAATCCTACTTGCAGATATTGAGGTTGGAGCACTGAGCTTGCCCTCAGGATGGTTTCTTGGCATATCTGATGTGCCTTTTGGAAGACCAGCCCAGAAGGGTGAGGAATGTGGAGTGTCCCCTGGTGCTGTTCTGCACTCAGCCAAAAAGCAGATAGCTGTCCCAATGGCTTTGAGCTTTCAAAAATAGATCTTCTTAAAAGGGAACAAAGAATTATTGGGGAAGGGGAAATGAGAAACCCTTGTATGTTTTCAAATCCAGGTGTTCATTGTTCGCCCAACATTTTACAGTCAGACTTTTAAAGGGTTCCTTTTGTTTCTGTTTCACTGGTGTGGCTTGCAGGGAGGGTAAGATTGCTTTAGGTGGATACAGAGTTGATGTCAAACCCACTTGATGGCCCGGACATTCAGGCCCTGCTCTGTCTCACAGGTATCTATCATCAGCCCCGGGCTTTAATTACTCGGACAGTGGCTCATTTCCTGCGGGCTGTGAGAGGCGAGAGATGCAATATGTATGAGTGTGCTTGTGTTACTGCTGGGACAATGGAGCAGAAAACAGCCCTGCCACTCCTCCAGCAGCTCCAGCAGGCAGGGAGGACACGGCTCGTGGTGCCTGTATGGCCACTGAGCAGCCTGACACAGGCATGCCCTGAATTAGGGCATCCTTTACGCTCATTTGTGACTTTGCACCTTCTGTAGGACTTTGGTGGGGCTGTGGTGAGTGGCCACATCGTGCCATGATCAGCTCAGCAGTCAGGCCCTCCTAAAGCTGTCCTTCACACGTGAAATAATGTCCCAGTGCTTGTCTTGAGTCGAGAACATCAGGGCAAGGGCTGACTGACACACGTGCAAGCAAATCCCATAGGCATGAAATGTGTTCTGCAGCCCTTGAACGAAACAGGAACTCGCAGCTTTATGGTCAGAAGAACTTCCTTAGAGATCCTCTTCTCCCTGCAGTACTACCTAAGTATGAGCACCGTGACACAAGCTGTGCCCAGAGTGCTTGGAATGGGGCTGCAAAGCCCCCAGAAATGGAGCCAAGAGCATTTGTCCTTCCCAAAGTTCTTGGTGGAATTTTGCAGAGCTGCTAAAGTTTGTAAAGCATTTGAGGTGCCACGTGATGTTTTAAATTACCCATAACTTTGCCCCTTGCACGCCGTGGCAGATAAGCCTAAGGAGCTTTTCTCTAAGTCTGTCTTGCATTTTTACTACTGCTCCTACAGTGCTTTTGGAAGCAGAACCTTTGTTTGATTCATCTTCTCTCCCGACAGTCTGAAGAGTGGGTTAGTCTTAATCTCATGTATTGAATCCATCCTACCTCTTCATGGCCTGCTTAGAGCCTTTGTGTGTTCTCCATTGTTCCAGATGTGAATTTCATCAGAGCTTTTGGGTCAGTGGAACTCCTGTGACTATTGAAAAATAGCATCTTGTTCAAACCTTAATAGTCATTCAGACAAAACATATCAAGATTTGTAGAGGGTGAGAATCACAGTTTTAACTATTTTCTCACATTCTCTGAAAGCCATAAGAAAAAAACCACTGAAAGATTCATAGACTATAAAACAAAGTGGGACCATTCAGATATCTCATTCTAAGTCCTGTTGAATGCAAGGTATAAGACTCGCCTGAACTGATTCTGGTGTGAGGTACAGAACAGTATTTAGCAGAACACAAACCCTTGCATAATAATGTTTGCCACAGATGGATAATTGAGCCTTGAATTAGTTACAGTGGTTAGTTTTGTTGGCTTCCAAAAATAGGTCTCTCTTGTCTAGTCAGAATTTGTCTGAAAGCTTCAGCTTTCAGCACTTTCATCTGTTCCTCAGTGTGATCAAACTGGTGTTCCAGGTGATCATTTAAATCTTGGCCTCCAGTCTGTGCTGAATGGATTCCGTGCCTTTAGTGTTGGTTATTCTTATCTGAGTCCATTACACACTCAGTGAACCTGGATACAATCCTAGACACAGATCTCAGTGGGAATCGCACCATCCTGGGATACGAAGTGGGAATGTTTGCCCGTTACATGCCATTTCCTTTAAACATGTTCGTAAATTCTCCAGATGACAAACTTTGGGTGAGCACTTGAAACAACGAAATTGACGGCAAGGTGATGGACCATTTAATTTATCAAAACAGTGGCACATACACAGTGAACACATGTGCAAACCTTAATAGTTTATGCAGTTGGGTGTATTCTCTGAGTAATACAAAGATGATGGTGCTGTTGTAGTATCCAGTTAAAAAATGTGTATGGTGGTGGTGTTTTCAGTTTAGAATCCTGTGCAGCATTTAAATTGCACAGTGACGTGAGCCTGCTGGAGCACTGATGCTTGAGAGCAGAGCACCTCCTGCTCCCACTGATTTTGATTATAGCAAAATGATGGATAATCAGCCTTTTGGAAAGATGCTCTTTGGGGAATTAGCACTTAAAGCTGTGGCTGATTGTAAAGAGAAGAGAAAATGGCCAAGCCTGTGTATGGAAGGGGTAAAATGCAACAAAAGCAAGCAAAGGGCAGAGTGATGAGAATTTACATCACTCAAGGCACAGCTCCTTCTGTTATCGGTGGGGAGCAGTAAGTCCCCGAGGGGGCCATTCAGAGCATCCAGAGTGAAATAACTCAGTGTAATTCCACACCTGGACATTTGTGCTCAAATCCAGGGTTGTTGGTACAGGAACTGTTCCCAGTGCAGTTCCACATTATTCCCTTGTATGCACAAGGTCGGATTTCATATACCTGGAAGGAAAAGTGCAAGCTGGTTGATTGTTTTGCTCTCTTCTTTATCACCCTTCAGCCTATATAATTTTTATTGTACTGTGAGAGCCCTTAAGAGGGACTGGAACCCTTCTCCTTATTCTGGAATAGAGATGCCCACGAGCAGTAGTGTAACGATACAGTGGTGTGTCCCTCAAGGAAACACCATGTACTAATGCTGCTGGCAGAGTTGTAAACTTGGCTTGATAATGTTTCTTTAAAAATCCCAGGCCTGTTTACACATGGATAGGCACGGAAAAAGAAACCAAATTAGCTCCCTAGATGAAGCCAGCTAAATTGAGTTGAGGTCACCTTAATTCTGAATGAGTGCGTCCTCACCGCGTTTAGATAATCCCGTCTCCCAGTCAATTAGGGTTTAATTTCCCCGACTGTTCCTGTGTTGACAGGCTGACAGGTTTTGAAAACTTTCTCCCACCACACAGCGAGGACGGACGTTTTTACAACCTGCGGGCTCCGAACTTGGTTAAACTTCCCGAGCAGCACCCAAAAGCCGCGGGGGTGTAGGGAGGAGACCCCGGGGAGCAGGGTTAGGGTCAGGGGTAGGGTCAGAGCCGCTTTCCCCCCGCTCCGCCGGGGCAGATGCGAGCGAGGAAGGCACGGAGGGGTTGAATTATGTAAAGCGGCAGCGCGGAGGCTGCGCACGCGTGTGTTTCGTGCGCGTGTGTTGTGTCTGTGTGTGCAGGGAGTGTGTGAAAGCGCTGCCAGCGACACGAACAGGCACCGACCGGCATCCTCCTCATCGCCAGCACCGCCACAAAGAGCGGG
>VXBX01000217.1:286416-436659 GCA_013400415.1 Scytalopus superciliaris | reverse complement strand
GCCCGGCGCCCCGCAAAAGGGGGGGGGGGGGGGGGGCCGGGAGGCTGAGCCATGGCCGGAGCGGGCACAGCATCCCCGGCGGCGCGGCCGGGGGGCTCGGGCCCCCTCGGGGCAGGGCTCTGAGATGCTGCAGGAGGTGATTCCCCCCCNCCTCTCCCGCAGCGGAATTGCTAAAACAGCCTTTTCGATTGTTTCAAACCACCGATGAGCAGATCTTTTATATATAAATTTTTTGTGTGTGTGGTTTTTTTGCAGCTTACACCCCCCTCATCCTCCTCTCCTTTCCCCTGCCGCCTCCCCCATCCCCCATCCCCAAGGGGACCGGCATCCCTCCCATCACATCTGGGTCCAGGAGGGGGTCGGAGTGGGATGAGAGGGGCTCACGCCCCACGGGAGCAGCCGGAGCTGCTGCAGGAATATGGTGTATTTGTCTGCCCATGTGCTCCCCTCGCTTTGAAAAGGGCTCGGAGCGCTCACACGGATGCCGCGGTTCCGCTCCGTGCCCTCCCCGTGTTTGTGTGTGTGTTTGCAGGGATGGGGAGAGGCAGCGTTTGTTTTTTCGGGCTCTGCTCCAGACTCTATACAGGTGGCTTTTTATTTATTTATTTAATTATTTTTTACTCCTTGCGCTCTGTGTGTTTCTAGGCAGTGGGAATCTGCTAAATTCCCTAAAAAATTGCTTTTTCTTAGATTACTGGTGACTAGCATTGTCCTGTCCATCATGGAAATCGTGATTCAGAAAAGAGAATATATTCCTGTTCCCTGGCTTCGTTAAGTCACATGCATCTGCAGGAGAACCCCTTCTGAAGGTGGTAGATACAGGATGGAGCTTGTGATTTTGACTCAGTAGGATGGAAGGAAACTTCAAGCCAGATCTTAGGGATATATTTTACAGCAGTCAGTAACTTTGAATGCCAAACATTCTGCCTTGGGAAGCCCCAGACTGCCCATGCCACTGATAACCAGCGGGATGAAGCAAGTGAGTGTATGTCAGGTGGGGGGACAAGCCTGAAGCAGGTCCCCAGGACAAAGGAGTGTGTGTGACTCTTGCACTGAGGGGGTCTGACTCTTCCTGGGCTCAGCTGCAGCCCCTGACCCTCTCTGATTTTAGCTGGGAGCTGGACAGTGCTGCTGAATGGATAGAGCAGAGAGAGAATGCATGGAGACAGATCCCAGGGTGAGGGATGGAAATGGTTGCGTTGCTATTTTCAGGATGGTAAAGGGAGGCAACATCAAGGGATGAACAAAAGAAATTGATTTGATCTCAGCCTTGAAAATCACAACATCTCCCATTAACTCATGAAAGCTGATGCTGAGGAGCAGTAGGAGTGAGTGGGAAGATGCAGAGCTGTAGCTTTGTCTTCTGCTCTTGAGATGCACAATATCCTTGTCCGCCCCCACTCTGTCTCTGAGAAGATGTGCTTTAATCTGTGGTTTATAAAACCCCTGCCACCAAACTGGGTTGTGTTCAGGGGGACAGTACCTGTGCTGGGCATGAAGTCCAGGGATCTCACAGCCTTGCTGAAGTTGTAGCAGGATAGGGAGGACTCCAGGGAAGAGTTGTTGTGCTCCTCCTGAGGGAATCTGGGGGTTGGATCACACCTACATCCTCATCCAAAAATGAGCCTGGATTTTTGTCAGTTGCTTTTTAGTGCTATATTGCAGTTTTCTTGCTCTCCCTGGGAACAATCCACGTGGATTGATGTATGGCAGCAACACTGCATCCCCAAAGCATTGAAAGATTTTGGTGTTACCTTGGAAATAAGGAGGATTAAAATAAACACGCTTGGATTTATTTTAATTTTATGTTTTATTCTTTGAGCCATCAAGTTTTCACAACTTTCTTCATATCAAAGATGGCTTTGGTTATTGTATGTATTTTTTAAACAAGACTTTCGAGCTCTGTTCTTCCCCAAGTTCCAGGTTTGGAGATTTTGAGAGCAGCTTCAAGTATTGCAGTTCTTGCTGGTAATTACAGCGCTGACATTGAGGTGGGGAGGAGAGGGAACAAAGCCTGGATCTGTTCCTGCTTTGGCAGTACAGCTGGAGACAGGGTGACCTGCAGGTAACCACGCTGGGGCTGTCTCTCAAACACCCTCAGCTTCAGAGGGATGTGAAATTCCTACTTTGTGCTATTTCCCCTTTATTGCCTCCCAGATTTCTTTGTACTGTCCATTGTACTTTATTTCATTTGGTCTGTCTTCCTTTGGAGCAAGTGGAATTATTAACTTGGGAGTGATGGAGGGGTTTAGTGTGTGATTTATAACACATGGTGGTTCTCTGCAGATTAATGATCCTTTCCACATCGTGACTTGCATTATTAGGCAGTATTATTCAGATCAATCTTGTTCTATTTCCAAAATGTTTTTCCAACATTTTCCTGGGGTTTTTGCAGTGACTCCAAGCAGGCAGGGAGCAGTGGAGAGGTTGTTTCCAGCACAGTAAGAGATGAGGCTGTTTGTCCGTCAGAGTTGATCGTCTGTCTCTCCTGGTAACCGGGATCGGGTGATTCAGAGAGAGACAATGACATGGTTAATAATGCATCCGACCAACCTTGCACTGCTGCATGTGGGCAGAAGGCAAATTCCTTCCTAATGCTTGCAGTGATTTGCTAATCCTCTGAGGCATAATAATTGCATTAATTTTATTTCATGAATATGTAAACATGCGATTGAATGTCATAGGAGGACACCGTTCTGGGAAACGTCAAAACAGGCTGAGAAAATCTTAAACAAGGATGGACTCCTCTTGCTAAAAAACATGCAGAAGGCAGACTATTTTTATGATTCTCTTCAAAGCAATTGCCATGAAACACTCGGTTTCTGTACAGCCCTGCAGGTGTCATTGCTTTTGGATTTATTGCTTTCTCTTTTGTCTCTTTTGCTGGGAGATGTAATAGAAGTACAGCATTCTGTTATTGCTTGTAGAGCAATGGCGAGCCCAGGGAATTGCTTGAGGATATATGGAGGTTTTCATTCTTGGATTATCAATTTGAAGTGAGTGTAGGCTGGTGATCAAAAGTTGTTACCATCTGCTTGCTGTTTGGGAGACTGCATAATGAGTTTCTGAATCCCCTCTTTTTGCACTGATGTCAGACTGTATGGCAGAAAAGTATCTTTGTAGGCGTCTAATTAACCCCCTTACTGGCTGTTTCTGAGGAGAATTAACTCTTTTTGTGCTGCAGCCAGGCTTGAGGTGCCTCTTTGACCTTATAGCCTTTTCTGGTCTTTTCAAGACTTTATCAGTGCAGTTCTGTTTTGTGCTCGGGGATCTCTTTTGGTCTTGTTTAGGAAAGTGTGTAGGCACAGGCTTGACTTTGTGTGCACAGCCCGTAGATCTCAGACACAGAGGGTTAAATATGTGCTGCTTTGCTGGTTTGGGAACTCAGTGCTCAGCACTTTCAGAATTAAGCTCCATTTGGTGACCCAAATTTGGGGCCTTGAAGAGCCTTCTATGAGGCAGGTGCTGTGGGCTGAAGGGAGACCTGAGCAACTGCAGATTCACTCTACTTGTAAAGTAAGTTCTTTTGAGGACTTGGAGGCCAGTTAGCTTCCCAGAGCAGGACTTTCTTGAAGAAGTCCAGGGGGCTGAGAAATACAGTGCAGGGAATGTTGTCATCAATCTGAGAAGCTGGTGATCACAGTGAAGGAAAGGGAGTGCTGTGTACCTGGAGCTACAGGCGAGCTGCCCTTGTTAGGAATCCTTTGGTAAAACAGTGATTACTTCTGGCTGAATTCGAATTCACATCCTGCAACTGGCAGATTCAAGTGTGTCTTCCCAATCTGTGTGTGTCACTACCTGAGAGGAGGATAAGGAGCTCTTCTGTGGTGTCTGGAGAGTGGCTGCTGGTTTGGGGAAGAACTCTTGCAGGGTGCTTGTCGTGTGAGGCCAGGGATGCCTGTGAGGCAGTGGCAGGCAGGGTGGTTATTTCAGAGCTGGTGGGATGGACAGAGTTCTGTGTCAGATCAGGGCTGCTTGAATGTCATTCATGCAGAATTTATTTAACAGACTCCAGCTAAGGCAGGGTTTCTTGTTGAGTTCTCCATGAGAGCAAAGAATCCTCAGGGTTCCTTTACAGCTGTAAGAACACCAAGCTTAACTTGTGGAGTACAAAAGGGTAGCATTTCCCCAAAGTGAAGTATCTGTTCACCAGCTGCTCCAGATGTTTATGGGAAATACCCTGTTGGAAGAGGAAGTTTGGCCTTTCTGCACCTTGTCCTGTGTCCCAGGGTAGGGTATGACCAGGTTGCCTAATGTTTGTTCTTTTTCACCACCTGAGGAAAAGCTCATGGAATCCCAGTATGGTTTGGGTTGGAAGGGGCCTTAAAGACCATCCCATCCCACCCCTTGCCATGGGCAGGGACACCTCCCACCAGCCCAGGTTGCTCCAACATCCAACCTGGCCTTGGACACTCCCAGGGATGGGGCAGCCACAGCTGCTGATTCTTCACTGTGCTGCTCCAGAGGTTTAGGCTTTTCCCTCCACATCTGGACAGAGTTTGGCCCCTTCCTATCCACGTCACACTCGCCCATGGTGTTTTTCCTGCAGCTCCAATCCCAGGACAAGGTGTTTTTTCTGAGGCACAGCAAGGACATAAACCAAGGAGACGTCCTGACCTTCTGCGCTTTCATACATTCCGTGCAGGGTTTCACCCTGGAGCAGAGGGGGCTGCAGCTTAGGTGGGCTTGTTTGTGTCCTGTCCCTCACTTAATCTGCCGCACCCACTAAAGGCTGCACCACAGTGGGGCCCTGAACGCCCTCTGGNCAGGCCGTTTTGGCACTTGAGGCGCTGATTCCTGGTTCAATTGCAGGCCTTGGTCACTATGGCAACTGCAGAAAGCGTTCGTCATGGCTGTGCCTTGGGCTGGCTTCAAACTGCAGGCAGCGAGCAGGAGCAGCGCGGCTTCCAGGGGCTCGGGGCAGGGGCGGGCGAGGGGGATGGAGCTGCCGCCTTCGAGCCCATCCTGGCTGCCCCACACATGCAAGGCTGAATTAACAGAGTCTTCGTGTTCCCAGTTGGGTGGGGAGTCCCTCGCGTGAGAAATAATTCAGCTTTTCCCAGTCGTCAGACAGTAAGAGGGGGGATTCAGACACGGGTTCGGTCACTGAGCTCAGGAGATGCCCTTGAAGTTATTTCCCCCACTATCTCTGCAAAGGTGATGATCCATGCCTACCAAACAAGAATATTTGTGGGTGGATTTAGCTTTTTAAAGCGTGCCAGAGATGCTGAGTGACTAGCAAATGAGCTTGGAAGCCACCTGAGAGTGTGCTTGCTGGAGCTGACACCAAAACGTGGGGCTGTGGGTAGTACGGACAAACACGTGCACAGCAGCTTTGAGATGGTTAGTGCTGATGTGGCTGCACCACTGTGGGTTGCTTGACTGTGGCTGAAAAAGCCACCTGAGGAGCTTTGTAAAACAGCAAAGAGAGTAAAAGAGCAACGAACTTTCCAAAAGCGCATTTTGTCTGAGTTTTACGTGCACGTGATGCTGCTGTACCCTGGTTTTGAACTGATTTGTGCTTTAATTGAGCAGCAGTAAAAAAATCTCACAAGTGTGACCTGAAAGCAAACAGAACCTTGACTGAATTTGACTTGGTCTTTGTAGAGTTGCTTGGAGCTCAAACTCAAAGTGAAACTGTGAGTGAGAACTCGCACGAACCGAAAACGAGACGGAGGTTGTGAGCGGTGAGCTCAGGTTTTGGAGAGCTGCAGAATTAAAATTAGCCCATCTGTTCAAATTAGTGCAGTGATATGTGAGCCAGGAACGCTGGCTTCAAGCTCTTGCCTTGCATTTTTGGGGACCTCTCACGTAAACCACCTTATGTTGCATCAAGCCTGCTGGGGGCAAGCAGGACCAACACAGGCATGGAATTTAAAGTTTTTAACTAGAACTCTACATTTTCTAGAGTCTAGAAATGGCAATTCAGAACCATTTCCATCACTGGAACCATTGCTGATGAACTTGAGGTTTTAGTACCACTAATAGAGCTCTGATGGGCTGTTAAAAAGTGGGTTGAGCAGAAGTAGCAGCAGCAGAACAGACAAGGGGAAATACTCATTTTAACTTGGGAGTCTGTGAAGAAACCTGATGCCTTTTAGCATTTCAATAACCAAGAAATCCCTGATAGTTTAACTTTATGATATACCTGAAGTATTGCAGGCCGTGCAGCTGGGAGAATAGCCCAGGTCCTATTTTCTTTAGCCTTTTGTTTCAAATATGATTTGGAGGGATTAAATCTGGAATATTACTACGGTTGTGCTGTGTGTGTATTCATATGCCTTGTCAGGGAAAGGGAGGACACAGGACAAGATGCTGGGACAATATGACACCCCTGAGATGTGCCATTGCTGGTTGTGAGCTGTGAAGAACCAACCTAAGGGTGGGCACTGGTGCTACCTTGGGGTTTAGGTGACATTTGAACAAGCAGGTTTTTCTTATTCTGTATCTTTATGACTCTAAGTACAAATGGGTAACAGAGCAGAGGCTGTAACCGAATCCAACTTCCTGCTTACAGCACATTTTGCAAACCCTTTCATTTTCTCTATGAACTTCCAGACTTCCTACCCTTGAAAGCATCTCCTCGGGGCTTTCTGTGAGGCTCCATCCTGCTGCTCTTGCCCGTTGCCAGCTCCTGTGAAATCTGGGTGTTTGCACAGGCACTGTCGCTGTGTGCTTTTTCTGCACATTGTTTAGGGAAAGCTTCATCACTCGTGGGTTTACACAAGCAGTGAGCAAACAGAGCATAATTTATGAGAGCAGTGCTAAACCAAACCAAGCCAAACCTGGTAACTGCTGCAGGAGTGTGTTACATTGTCCGCTCATATCTGCTGGCCGGTGTTTGTTAAATGTTTCTTGGCATCCTCAGAGGTAAGGGGTGGATACGATTTTTATCTGGGAGTTACTGAAGCCTCAGGCACGTGTTCAGCTTTTCTAGATTTTCAGACAGGAAATGATCCATTTTAAGCACCTTGGTGTACATCAGTGTGAGAAGGAAGCTTCGGTTTGCTGGATATAATTGGGGTTAAATTATAGCCCTTAAGAGTCTGATTGTACTAACTTTTTAATTCAGTCCCTTACAGTTATAATTCCCCCATGCTTTTTCTACTGCCTGCTCTTCTGTCACTCAGAGGTGGCCTGTTTGCTATTGCTCATGAGATAACAGGGTACCAAACAACAAAATTCAGCCTTGGAGCAGCCCAGGTTCCTCTGTAACCTGCAGGCTGCTGGAAAAGCCTCAAGGATGTTTGGACTGGGCAGAAATAGATTTGACTGCTGAAGGAAATGAGTGACGTGGGAAAAAAATGGATGGAGCATGTGGTATTTTTGAAGAGTCTGGCAGGAAGAAGAGGCATCAAAAGAGAAAGAACAGTGAGGAAATCTGAGTTTTCCTGTTCTGTGTCGTTGTGTGCGTTACTGACTTTCTGATTTAGGTGTTGGGGCATTTGCTGAGGATAGAGGAGGAGAAGTTCCATTCTCCTAAACGCCTCATAATTTCTGTAAAACTCAGACAGGTCTTGCTTTGTCTGTTATGAAAGGGGAACTTTGGTTATAGCAAAAAGGAAAGGATGATTCTGTGCAGGAACTCATGACTGCCTTGTCTGTCATGACTCCCCCCTCAGTGCCCCAGTGCTTTTAATGATCTTTAATGGAGTGTTTTCTGAAATGTGTGATCCCATTTTCATGCATCCTGTTGAGAACAGGTGAAAGAAAATACAGGAGGGGCAGAGTGGGGCTGTGTTGAGAACACACTGGCATCCCCCTCACTCTTGAGTGTGAGTTCAGTTTTTCTGAGCTCACATCATCACTTTAAACCCTGGGTGTTCACAGGAGAACGAGTTCATTCAGTCTGTGGTCAGGTGAGTTCAAGAGTGGGTGGAGGAAGGCGCTGCCAGGCCTTGAGAGTTCCCTCTCCCCCCGGTCAATGACAAGCGCCAGCCCCCCAAATTCCCCGGGGGCACCGGGTGCGTCGCTGCGGGAATCCAGATCCGCGTGCTGTGCTGGTGGGGCAGTCCGTGTGCTCTGCACACCTCAGGGCACGGGTGCAGCGGGTTTTGGGGGGACCTGGAGGTGGCTAACCCCGCTCTCTCTGCCTCCCCCCCGCAGTACTGCCAGTAACTCCAACCGCAGCACACCTGCCTGCTCCCCGATCCTGCGCAAACGCTCCCGCTCCCCGACGCCACAGGACGCCCCGGCAGACGCCATGGTGGAGAAAGGCTCGGACCACTCCTCGGACAAATCCCCTTCCACGCCGGAGCAGGGTGTCCAGCGGAGCTGCTCCTCCCAGTCGGGCCGCAGTGGGGCCAAGAACTCCAAGGTGAGCAGCGAGCGCTGGCCGAGGTGTGCACGTGTGCCCCGTGCTGAGCATCCTGTTGCAGTACACCGGCTTTGTCCTGTGCCTTCTGTGCCTCTGGATAACTTTCCTGTCCTTCCCCCGTGGTATTTATGGAAGTTCTGCTGACTAGGGTCAAGCTTTCCTACTTAGGGTCAAACTTTAGCACAGCTCTGTCATCCTGGTGGAGATCCGAGTCCAGGAGTTGCTGGTGGCTTGTTCTGCAGCTCCATAACAGACTAACCTTTTGTAGTCAAAGCCCCGTTTCTTGAGGGGCTCTGTGGTTGTTGCAATTACTCTTTGTCCTCTGGATCATCAAGTTTCATGGAAAAAGTAAAGGTTCCCCTATACAGACAGCCTGTGAAGGGCCTCTGCTTTTCTCAGTCCTGTCTAAGCCCTCTGAGATGAGGTTCAAGTTGCACAGAATCAGTTTTCCAATCCTCTGCCCATTCCTTCTGATCAGTGCAATGGCTTGGCCAGTGTAGGTGGTGCTTTTCCTAGAAAAGTTTTGTGTCCTTGGACTGTGTTAGAAACAGTCTTCTCTTTGCTGTACTGAGGAAGAGGGTCTTGGGGTTGGCAGCTCTCTGGGTGTTTCTGTGAGCAGTGGGACCTGGTGAAACACACACAAGGGCCTTGGGAGCCAAACATACCTCTGATTCTAACCCTCATATCTGCCATGTGTTGTAAGTTGTCTGTCAGGAGCACTCGTGTTTTTCCAGATTTCTGAAGGGAGATATTTCAGCCTGAATAAATTCCTGGTGTCACAGGCATAACTCTGATGGCTTGTAGAAAATGAGTTGGTAGATCTCTGCCTGGTCTGTTGCTGGATTGTATCACCCACAACAAATCTTCATCCACACCCCCTTTGTGGTCACTCCCAGCAGAAGAACAGGATTCAGTGGCCCACATTCCCTGGGCTGAACTGACCTCTCACCACGGAGGGGGGTGTTATATGAGTTCAGTAGAGGGGGAGAAGGGTTTTTCAAGCTGAATCGTTCGAGTTGTGAGGTTGCCCTCGAGGTCAGCCTTGCTTCCTGTGCACACAGTGACCTACAAACACCGTCCCAGGGCGGCAGGACCGGGTGACACCCCATGCACTGTGTTGCCAGCACTGTGTTCCCAAAAGAAGGCCATGGGATGGATGGGGTGGGAGGCAGGCAGGATGCAGGGCATGTTTATGGCCACACTGGGGGATGCTCTCAGGGAAATGGTGTCCTTGCCCAGGGGGACTTACAGAGCTGAGTCACGTTGCCCTGGCCCACAAAGTGCTGTGAATTAAGGGAGGGAGATTTTTACCAACACGGTGACTGCTAAAGCTTAACTTTAATTCCTGGTGCTTTCCACAAGGAAGGGGGGGAGATGCGATGGTTCTGTTGGGTTTGTGGGGTTTCCTTCTCTTGATTTGCGAGGTAATTTTTCTTCTCTCCCTAATTTCTCTCTTTTCATTCCTGCATGCTTTCTCTCCGATTAAGTCACACAAGCGCCTCTCCAAAGTAAGCCTTCTTTTTTCTCTCCTGTCCCCCACTGTAGAATTGTCTCATCACTCAGGAACCCCCCCATGGTACTGAGTGGTGACCCCAGTAAAAGGCATTCTCCTGGTGCAGCTGAGAATGTCAGCAAGAGCTCAGCCCCGTGCCTGTAGCTGGAAGTTGGTTTCACTTAAATCACTGGCATCTCCTTAATATTTGCTCACACAGAGTGAGAACTGGCCTGTTCATCACACTCCTTCAATTGCTTCCAACTAATTTTAGCCTTTTAGTTTTGCTTTCCCCTTCCCTAGAAGCAGGCTGCTGTCTTTGCCAGGGAGAAATCCACTGGATGGGGTAGGCTGAGCAGAACCATAATCCCTTCTCTTCCCTCTCTTCCTCCTTCGTGACTTTCAGAAACCAGAGTTGTTCTCCATAATGCCTTCCCTGCTTTTGATGATGAATAGCAGTTTTGTGGCCAGTGCTCTCAGCTTCCTGCCCTTGCACGCTTCCCTGTGTGATGTAAATATTAAAGATCAGTGATTTCAAATGAACCCAGCTTAAGCCTGTTAGAACAGACCTGTCCCAGATGAATTGTGAGAATTCATGGGCTCGCTCTGAAAGGTGATAAGTGGAAGATCCCTCTGTGGGTGCTTGGATTGGAGATAAGATCGTTTGAGATTTGATCTCACACCTCTGTGCTGCCCTGAGAAGAGTCAGATGGGATGTTACTGGAGTAAGTGCCAGGCTGTTGGCATTGCCACACGTGGACAAGGGAAGTTAAAAGCAGGCTGGCTTGGATGGCTTCATGATCCACAAAATCCATGCCTTGGCCTTGCCCCAGTTGATGCCTTTGGTTTCAGTCTAGGCAAGTCCTCAGAGAGCAGTGCTGGCTTTTCACTTGGGGGTAATCCTTGGAGCCAGCCTGACCTTGCACGGTTCTTGGTGTCTCTTGGAAGTTTCTTTATGTCTCTTTTTTACACAAACTGTCTTGTGCTTGGTAAGTGTAGCTTGGATAACTGCAGAGGAGGGCTGTGGGACTGATGTCTCAGGTGAGGTGTGACACAAGTTCTGTGGAAGGTGCAGGTCTGGAGTAGCAGAGAGTCCTGAGAGGCTTGCTGGTGAGCAGAGGTGTGTGGGTCAGGACAGGGCATGGCTAGGCTGGGGTGATCTGCTTTGCCTCAGCTATGGAGAGGTTTGTTAGGAGTGGGAATAACTCTGGTAGAGAGCAATGTATGTGTATTGGTTCTGTGGCGTGCTTGCAGCCAGCCCCTTGCTTGTCTGGGAGGAAAAAGCCCAACCACTGTGAGACAGTTAGAGAAACAAGAGGGAAGTGGAGCCCGGGTTGGTTCCAGTGTGAGGAAGGTGATGCTCAGAGGGAAGGGGATCCTGGGTGTGACTCCCACCAGGCTGGCAGAGCCTCCTGCCCTGCTTACACACACATACAGAGAATATTCTGAGTTGGAGGGGACCCACAAGGATCATCAAGCCCAACTACCTGTGCAGGCTGGGTCTCTGCTCTCCATGGTGCTTTCTTTGGCACAAAAGAGAGATTTCAGTCGTAATAAAACCCCTGGTTCTTCCCACACAGATGATGGTGGTGTCTGTCCAAGACAGGGAGAGGTCAGGAACAGTGAAGGACAAAGATTTCAAACTGCTTTCTCAACCTCTTCTCCTTCCCCTACTCATCTCCTGCAAGAGGAATTGATTTTCCAACCTGTCTGGCTAATGAAATGGAACAGCTTGAGCCCATGAGTTTGATGCTGTGTTTATACAATTGCTGACAGATCTGCTTGAGTCCCTTGCCCTCTTTTGTCTGTGTGTTCTGTCGTGCTGCAGCGTTGCCATCAGAGGGAGCGCTTCACCAGGAGTTTTTAAGCACTGGATTCCATCCTGAGGAAAGCTCCTCTGGACCTGCTTTTCCTCACTGTCCACCAAGTGTGGCATGGAGCAAACCACCTATAGGTCTGTGCCAGCCTTAGGCTTTTGCTGGTAGTGCTGCTGCTTCTGGAACAGCTTTCCAAGCTCAGGGAAAACCCACCTTTTTTTGCTAGTAGCCAAGAATGAAATGTGTATTTTTAACACTTTTGCTCTTGCCCAAGGATAAAAGTGATTTGCTTTCCATTGCAAATCCTTCAATGCCTGTAGCTAATGAGGAATGCTGAGGATTCATGTCAGGTTAGGGGAAAACACGAGTTTTGATGTAGGCTCTGGGGGACTGTAGGGCAGTTTAGGTCAGAAGGGGTCTCAGAAGGTCCCTCTCAGAGCTCCTGCTCCAAGCAGGGCTGATGTGGTTAGATCAGCTCAGTCTAAGCCTTGGCCAGTCATGTTTTGCAGCCCTCCAAGACTGGAGATCCCACAGCCTGGTCAGGCCCCTGCTCCAGTGCTTAACCACTCTTGGGAACAAGGCTTTTTCCTTCTAGCCAAATAGAATTTCCCTTTACTGCAGCTTATGACTGTTGCACCTTGGCCTTTCAGTGTGTGAGGATGAGAAGGGTTTGGCTGTGTCTTCTCATTCACCCCTCCCACTGGGTGATATAATCCCCCTGTAGGTAGTAGGTCCCGAAATTCTGGTCACTTTGGGCTGGGGTGAGGGTTTTGGGAATCAATCTAATCAATTTCTCTGAGTTACCTGAGCGTGGGTATTTAGGAGGCAGATGGAAATGCACGGATCAGGAGAAAGGGCTCTGGAATATATTCCGAGCTCTGGTTCTGTGCCTCTGTTTCCCCAGCTGTCAAAGGGATTTAGGGATACTCCTGGAGCTCTGTGGCATGTCAGTCACTTTGGCAAAAGCTTTGTGTCCCCCTGGAAGCAACAGTGTGTAGGAGTGGGCTGTGATCCCGCTCCCAGTAATGCTGAAAGGTGGGAGCTTCCTTTGGATCAAATTAGCGGGGTGAGCCTCATATGTGTGACCCTCTGCACTGTAGAGCTCTAATTTTCCATAGCAGGTGCAAATTGTGGGGGTTCTAACCCATGGAGATTGAGAGGCAACACTATATAAATGAAAGGCTTAGAGAAAATGCTCCAATTTTCACATCCCTCAAGTTCTCCAGAGTTGTCCCTGGTTACAGCCACCCCGTCACCATGAGCTCTGCTCTCTGCTCCTGCAGCATCATCTCTGCAAACCAGTCCCATCTTTTCCATGTCTGTGTGCAGCTCCATTCCTCTGTTACTTATTTATTTTCTCTTTTCAGTTCTAATGCTTATGGTTTCTTTTTCCAGTATGACAGACTTAACCTGCTCAAAGTAAGAATATGTTTTTCCTTTTTCTTTCTTTTTCCCCTCCATTTACTGTCTCTTGGTTTTCACAGTTCACATCCCCCTGTATTCTGACTCTGAGTTTTAAAAAAGGGTGAATAAAATAGAAGAGAGATTTAAGGACTCAGTCTCCCTTCCCTGGACTTTCTGTAGTGTGTTAGAACATTCAGTGGAGGCAAAAGATAAGACTTGGATATCAGTGTGGTTATGGATGTCAGTATAATTATGGATATCAGTACAATTATTGATGTCAGTATAATTTTTTTGGGGTGGAAGAGCTTAAAAAAGAAGAACCTGCAGAGCTCCTTTATAGGGGAACCTCGATTTGGGGAAATTCAAATGTGAGGGGTGGGGGGGAGAAAAACAGTTCCTGCAATTGATGCAGCAGAGGGGAGTGAAATCCTGTTGTGGTGTGCTGACACCACAGCATGTGCACCCTGATTTAGCAGGCACACTGACAGCAGTGTCTCTGCTTTGAGTGTGCCAATTATAGTTTCATTATGAGGGTTTTTTTTCCCCACGAATTTTCTGAGTTCTGCCTTTTGCTCATTAAGGCAGACAGATGGCCAAACAAATCTGCAGGAAAACCACTCCATCTTAGCCCCTGTGCTCCTGAGGACAAGGTGCTGTGTACATGCTTTAGGTTAATTACCCTGATTCTTTTTTTAGTGTAGACTGAATTGCATAAGGCCTTTTTCCCCGTCCTACTTGCAGAGAAGGATGACTTCAACCAGATCCTTTATGAATGGAGGGTATGGCCAAGTATGGCAAAGTGTAGGAAGCAAGAGGAAATTCCTCTGGGTAGCTGATGAGCCATGCTGTGTGTTCAGCCCTGCAGCTTATATCCTTTCCCCAGGATTTGGGGAAAGGGGTGCTCCTCTTTTTTAACATCAAACTGCTGTTATTTTAGCCTGTGACATGAACTGTGTAACTGTGGGGGGTTTTGTTAGAGATCAGTGCAGCAAAACTGGGAGATACACCCAAGGCTGCAAAAGATCCTTCAGAAATGTTGAATCCCTGAATGAAATCCGAGATACCAATAAGGTCGTGTGGCATAGAGGGAGCACAGGGAACTGAGAGCAGGGAGAACACAGTGTGAGCAACCCCGTGTCTCCACAGAAATCTCTGGTCCAATCTGATCTCATTAACACTCTGAATGTCCTTTCCCTCTGGTAAAACATCCTGTGTGTCCTTGGTCCTCTGTGGGCTCCCCCAGTGCAGGTAGTTTCTGTGTCCTGAACCCACCTCCCTGCGAGGGAAACTCCTGCAGGCTCTGTTCCCAGGCACAGAACAGTGTGTTTGCCTTCACATCCCAAACTGGGTGTCAAGCGTGGAAAGTACTCCCAAGGTCAGAAGCAAGATGGCTTCAAAAAGAGAGGAGTGCAGTGAAACAATCACTGCTGTCCTTGTCTGTCCTCCTGGGCTCCCCCAAGGGCTGGGGACGTGCTGGGAGAGGGGACAGCCCAGCTCTGTCCCTGGCAGGACACCCTGTGGCTGAGCAGCCCCAGTGCCCTGGGGTGAATCCACCCAAAAATGGGGGATGCCTGTATATCCTGTCAGCTCTGCTCAGTGTCCTGGCATTGGAAAGCCAGCCTTGCTGGAGTGGGAAGCTTATTCCTGCCTCTCCCTGGGCAGAGCAATCTCACCTCCAAAATTGCTGAGTGTGGCTTTCCAAGCCGAGCTCTTTCGTGTGCTCCAATGTGACATGCGGCCTGTCCTCTCAAACCGTCTGAAATGCCATGATAAGGACATAAAAAAAGTAAAAATCACATGTGCAGATGATGCAAAACACTGTGCACTGAAATTCAGAAGAAAAAAAAAGATTTCCCAGCCTTTTTCTTCCCCTTGCTTAGCTTTTCTGGTGATTTTATTCAGCACTTCTGGCTCTGTGTGTGTTTCTCCCTTTTCAAACACTATTGCAAAATCAAATGGCTTTTGTGAGTGAAACTGTCCCTGCCTCTGGTAGCGCTTTGAGGGCTTATTT
Organism: Scytalopus superciliaris; assembly: GCA_013400415.1. NCBI lineage: Eukaryota > Metazoa > Chordata > Aves > Passeriformes > Rhinocryptidae > Scytalopus > Scytalopus superciliaris. The sequence goes on along the minus strand of VXBX01000217.1, from coordinate 421,618 downwards.
TGCACAGGGGCTGTTCAGCAATGTGATTTTTGCCACCCAGCCAGCAAATGTAGAAGAAAGAAGCCCCTAAAGACACGGCTGGCAGTGATGATGACGATGATGATGGGCAGCTCCTCTTGTAGCAGGTGCTGCTGCTCTGCAGCAAAGATGACAGCATGTGTGTGTGTGTGTGTGCATGTGGACATGCACACATTAGCCTGAACTGTTTCCTATCATGGAATCATGCTTCTGGATTTGTTCTTTGTTCCTGTAACTGGACAGAACTGTCTTAGACCGCACTGTGGAACCCATTGAAATCTTCTGTTTAATCCCACTCTCACTTCACTAATTGCACCAACCAGATTGGACCTGCTTTCTCTGTCCGTCTTTCTTTTTGATCCTAAGATCTCTGTGCTAACTAATGCTTCTCTTTTATTTTGTCCTTACAGAAAAGCCAGAGTTGGTATAATGTAAGTACTCCAGTTTCTCTTGTCCCTGGGTGGATGTGGGCTGGGGGCCCGGGCGGGGGGAAGGTGCAAAGGGGCTTTGCAGTGGCACTGGGGGCACCCTGACCCTTTCCAGAGGGAGGAGATGGAAATGGCTCCGCAGTGGCAAAGGAGGCCTTGATATCCTGAGAGACAGAGCAAGAGCTTTGCCTTTTCAGTCACTCTTGTGGTGCTCCCCGCATCCTGTACCTCCTGCTTCTCACAGGGTGGGTCCTGACAGTGGTGACAAACAGAGCTGCCACGTGCAAACCCTTTGCATCTCTCGGGGGTGTGGGGAGAGAGAGAGGAGTTATTTTCTGGTGACCTCCTAGAAACACAAACCATCTTTTGCTTCTGCCTGGACCTCATTTTCGTTCTGCAAGCACGAGTGTCGTGGGTGCAGAGCTGGTCCCACCCTGCTGCACGGCTCAGCCCCACCCTGGAGTGCCCAAAAGCAGAGAGCAGGCAAATGCAGCAGCTGTGCCGTGCTCAGCAGCCTGGCACATCAGAACCCGGGGTTTTGGCTGGCACAGCGTGGTCAGAGGGGTGAGAGGCAGAGTCAGTGGCTTGCTGGGTGTGATCAGCACCGGGGTGGTGGCAGGGACAGGAAGAGAAGCGATCTCAGAAGCAACTGAGCATAGAGAATAAAACACAAACCATGGGAGGCCAGACTGGTGGAGAAGTGGCAGATAAAGGACCGTGGAGTGTGTGAGGAGATGCCCCAGCCAGCCCAGGCTGCTGCCAGAGTGTGAACCTGTCACCACAGCCAGAGGTGACTTGTGCTATTAGTGCTTCTGAGCTCCATTCCCTGCTGCATGATGCTTTGCTGTGCTCTGCTTCTGTGGGTCTCTTGTGTTTTCATGTCCTCTCTATCTTATCTTTCTGTTCTCTTGTTTTTCCTCCATATATTTTCAGCATGAGAGACAGTACATCCGGAGAGTAAGCACTGGCTGCATTTTTTGTGGTTTTTCCCCCCGTCCCATTATTTTCCTTTAGAAAACAAAACAAAAGAAAACAAACCCATGGTCTAGTTAGCAGAAACATTCTGGCCAGATAAAAGCAGCAGTGTGAAAATATGGATGGGCCACAAACTCTAGGAAGTCAGTCAGTCCTACCTGGGAGTATTATTACCATTAAAAATTGGCTAATGCATAGTTTCCTTTCTTTGCCAGCTCCTTCCAGGCAAGATTTTTCTGACATTTTGACAATTCTGATTCTTCATTCCTTTCCCCACTGAAAGCAGTTCTAGAAATGAATCAGTGGAGCTTCATGAATTTCCTTTGCTCGCTTTCCCCCACTTTCATTTTACATCAATTCCACTCTGCTCAGAGCAAACACCCTCCACATTGTTCTTTGTGCCAGCTCAGCAGCCCTGGGTGCCAGGCACTGTGCAAACAAACCAAAAAATAGTCCTTTCCTCACACGGGCCTCAAAGATCCCCAGAGCATGGCCAGTTTTCTAAGATGACTTTGGTTTTTGCTGCTTTTAACTGGTCTTTTTGTCCTTGTAGCACTGCATCCCTCTTTGCCAGTTGGGACCCTCCCTTTTCCCCTCTCCTGAGTTCCTTGTTCTCTGTTCTTTCCTTCAGATGCCACTTGTTCTCTTGCCTTGTGTGTTCTCCTTTTGATCCTACCAGTGCTTTTGGGGATTGACATCCCTGCCAGGTTGAGGAGTGGGAGAAAAAGGGTGACCCAAGGTCATGGGTTGGTTTGCAGACCCCCGTTCTCTGGGTCTGGGTGTGCTTTCTCTGCTTGGCTTTCCAGGGGACAGATGCAAACTGGTCCAGGTGCACTGTGAGATTTAGAAGAGAACCCAAGCTGGAGAATAAATCTACTCAACCTTGAGGGGTTTGCTTTGTGTTCAGGTCCTCGTGGTGGAAGAGCAGAATGTCAGTGAAAGGAAAAGCCCCTGAGGTGTTTGTGATGCCTTTAGTGAGGAATTGTGGACATGGAGACTCTGGTTTAGAAGAATTTTTATGGCATAAAACTCTGTTGGTCAGCTGTGTTTTAGGTCCACCCATCTATGTTTATCTCAGTGCTTTGGACTTGTGTGTCTGCATGGTGAATTATTGCTAATTGATTTTTTATTTTAAACATAGTTCTAAAATTAATTTTTAAAAAAATAGACCTCAGACCCAAAGTTTGTAATTTTGTTTATTGAAACAGAGATGTGACTTGCTCTGTACACCTGCTGTGCTTAGAGAAGTGGAAAACTTGTGTTTCCCTGCCCTGGTGACATGAAGAAGGAATGGCACTGTGTGTGTGGGGAGTGTCAGGAGCTCCACAGCTGGTAGAAGAAATTTGTCACCCAGCAGATGTCATTAAAATTAGAGCCAAACTGGGGATATTTTGCTGCCAGGGCTAATAGCTCTCTCCTTGCTTCTCCTTCTCTCTGGACTTTGGGCAAAGGGCCCCATTTCTGAGCATGGACAGCTCTCAGTTTCTGTGTCTTGATGTCTGAGCACAGCAGAGACACTGCCATGGTTTTTTCTGCTCATTTCTGTCTCAGTTGGGCTGTCAGTCCTTCTGCTTCCCTGTTCCTAAATCAGGGAGGATGTCTCCAATTTTCTGCAGCATTTCTGCTGCTCTATAGCAAGCCTTGCTCCTGAAGTGGCCTCCTGTAGTCCCTGTGGTGGTAACACCAGGCATCAGGACAATAAGGATGCTGAAAGGTTAAAGAAAACACAGTTGACACCAGGGAAAGGTGAGATGTATAAATGTCAATGAGGTTTTCACTTCAGCATTTCGATTCCAAGGTCTGCCCTGCTCTCTACTCACTTCCTTTGCTTTTATCTCTATTTTTCTTACACCTTCTTCCTATAACTGACCTGACCAGTGAAAAGACACTTAATTGTCTCTTTCAGGTGTTGTGCAACACCACTAGAAACATTTGCTGTCCCAGTAAGTGTGAACAGTCTGCCCAGTTCTTCCCAGTTGTCTTTGGGAGAGCAAAGTGCCCTGGGGGTTGCACGGAGTGGGACAGGAGTGCACCTGGAGCTCTGCAACCAGCTGCTGTGCACACAGGGCAGTGTCAGCCTGGCAGGAGCTGAAAGCCTCAAAAACACACCCAGGGAAATGCAGGTGAAGGAGAGAGCCTGAGGCTTTCCTTTGGGAGAAGTGCAGTAAAAGCCTGTGCAGGAGGAGATGGGAAGTTGGCTGGGAATCTGGTGACTGTGATGCTGCCTTTGTGGAGACCTTTGGGCAGCTCTTGAGCTTCTGAACAACATCCAGTGATCACAAGACTGAACACCACAAGGAATCAGCCCTTGCTGTGTTGTCCTTTCCTCTTGGAGACCTTGTGGAGATACCAGAGTGGAGGGGAACCTGAGCTGTTGCAAAGAGTAAAATATTCGCTGTAAAGATAAATTGTGCATCATCTTAGGGAAAACATCAGCAAGCCCTTTGCTGTGTGTGGCAGCCTGAGCCTCGCTGAGGAGCAGCAGTGATGACAACAGGGTTTACTGCCAAAATCCAGGCCTGATGAGCGAGCAAGGTGTTGAACAGCCTTTTGTGAATCAGCACAACCAGCTTTTAAAGTTCCAGTAAACCATTTGTTACTGGAGCAGCATTAACTCCCTGTGTTTCAGGGATTTTCCATCTCGTCAGGTTTTCCATGGCTTTAGGTGTGTGGATTACCAGCCTGGCTCAGTTGGGGTGTAGAGGCATTAAATGAGATGTGAACTTTTGGTGCACGCTCTTGTGATTGTGAAATCCATTTTCCAGCCCAGATGGCCAGTGAATGCTTTGAAGCATCTCCCTCTGCTCTTCAGTCACTTTTGAAAGGAGAAAAAGGACCAAAGAAGAAAAATCTGAGTGACCAAGGATGGGTTTGGAGGAGGTGCTGTGGGACAGGTGACCAGTTTCTTTGCTGGCTTGTCATGGCAGTCCCGCTGTCAGTGGGGTCTCAACTCCTGCACAAGCAGGAAAAGTGTTCTGTTCTTTTCCAGTAGTTTTCCAGAAGCAATATATGTGTTCCCCAAAGAGTTAAGAGCAAGTCCATCAGTGATGCAGACTGGATAAGGTTTTCCTACGCCCTCTCCCCTCTGCCTCTTGCTGTCTCTCCTCACCTATTTTTGGTGACATGTGCTGTACAATTCCATACACTTCTGGTGTTATCCAACTTCCCTGTCCTGTCCCATCCCCCAGCAACATTTGCTTTAAGCTTCCTGTGGAGGATTTGTTTGTGTATAGTAGGGACATCTCACCATGGGGAGTCACCTCTTATCCCCATTTCCCCCCAGGCCTCTTCCCCCCACCCCTGGCAGTGCCATCCTGTGCCGTCTCTCTCTGTTTGCAGTAGAGTTAATGTTTGCTGCCTCCACCTCCAGGTCAGCTCTTCCCATCGCTGGTATCATTCATCCCCGCAGAGGCAGATGGGTGGGGGTGTGCACAGAAGCATCCTGGTGGGGGTTTTTTTGGATGAAATCCCACGTGCAGTTTCCAGCAAAGAGGGCCATTCAATAAAGCAGCTACTGGCAGGTGTCTGTAACCCCAATTCTTAGTCCTTCCCAGGCTACAGGGTTTTTTTCCTATTGTTTCCTCATCTACTGCTTCCAATTAACAGGGCTAAATGGGGAAGCCTGTGTGCTGTCTGGGAGCAGCAATGATTTTGGGGAGCAGCTGAGCAGACAGAGGGTCTGTCAGTGGGCAAACTGCAGTCACTGGCCTGGAGTGGAACAGTGCCTTTGCTTGCAGAGGGCTGGGCTGGTTACTTGGTATTTGTCTGGTTTTGTTTTTTGGAAATGTGTGTGCCCAGTTTGTTGGGAAGAATGAGGATTTTATTGCAGTGTGCTTGTTTGTTCGTAGCTGAGCACTACTGGTGCCATGGTGTGGGTATTTATCTGTGCATTTCTGTACCTGAGCAGAGAGAGGAAGGGGGACTAAGGGCAGAGGGATACAGGGAGTTCCAGCTCTCCAAGCAATCTTCCTGGGACCTGCAGGGAGTTCATTTGCAAGGAAGCCCTTGCTCTTCATTTCCAAAATGAGCTGACTAATGAATGAAACCTGAAATTCTCTGCTTTTTTTTGGGGGGAGAGGAGGCTCAGAGATGCACACGGGGTAGTGCAGCCCTTTGGGTTCCCTTTGCTCTGTGTGAGTCTCACAGGGCTGGTTCCTCAGACCGGTCTCTCCCTGCTCCCCTCCTGCCTGCCCCAGCACACTCTGTCCAGCAACTTTCCATGACAGGAAACATCTGCTGGGAGGCAGGGCCGGGCCTGGGTTACTGCAGGGCATTGGCCCACGGAATTACCCGGCTCCAGTAACTCAAAGCATGTGCGAGTCATTTTGGGATCTTCCCCACCCGCCCCTTCCCTGAGAAACGCACAAAGACTGAGGCTGCCTTTGAGAGCAGAGAGGGATTAGAGAGCAGAGCCCGAGGCAGACACTCAGGGGGTAAGAATTACTGCTTTTCTGGCTTCAAAGAGAGGGGGTGAAAAAAGCTGAAGCCAGAGCTGTTTACCATCCTGTTGAGCCCTGGAAGCCACAGCTCGATCCGGCTGCTCCAGAGGGGTCCTGCTGTCGGAGGTACTTCGGTGCCTGGCTCTGGCTCCCCTGGGCATCAGGAGCTGCAGGTACCTCAACCAGACCTGCCTGGCACCTCTCAGGACTTGTGCAGGGCTCCTGCAAGGGATGCCCACGGCAAGAAGCTGCTGAGCGTGGAGCGGGAGAGCACTGTTACCCTGATGAGCCTCTTGGAAAAAAGTCCTCTGGAGGGCAAGTCCTCCCCGAGATCCTCAGGGGCTGCTGGGGCAGAGGAGCTGAAAGTGAGCAAGAAAGCAGGGGAAGGCACGTAAACTCCTGCCAAGCTGCTGTATCTCTGTCAACTTTGAACATAAACAAGAAGCGGTGGGAGCAGGAAGAGGAAAAGCAGAGTCTGAGGACACAGGGAGCGGTGCAAGTGCGGAGGGAAGGCGATGGATTCCTTGCTGGAGTGTGGGTCTCTCTGGGATCATTTGCTGGACCAAGAACTGCCCTGTCTGCGCTGGGATCTGGAGGGACTTGTCGACTTACCACGAGGAAACGTGAGCCTTGGACCTGATGAAATCCCAGCTGTGAGTGTCTCTAAACTGAGCTGTTTGCCGCCCTGACAGAGCTGCTGGTGCTGGGCAGAGCATCTCTTGTCGGGCAGGTTTTAGGCAGGCTGGCACATCCCTTGCTGCAGGGAAGGGAGTGGAGTGCCCCTCCACATGGCCATTGTCCTGTCAAGCTGGGCTGCTCTCATGCATTGAACCCAAAGCTCAGAGCTGATTAGAATCTCAGATCCCCACTCTGTTCCCATCCTTGTTCTGCTTGTTCCTGGAAATCTTGGGCTTGGGCTCTTGCTGGAGCCTGTCTCTGACCAAGATATTTTCCAGATGTTCAGGCTAGAAGGTTGGTAAGTGAAATTCACATTTCTATCATCTGCTGGTTGGTGGATTTCATTCAGAAGTTAAATCCTTTCCTCTGGGCCCACAGGACAGGAGCAAGTATTGGAAGTGCTGAGTTGATGTTGAAATATCCTGTCTCCAATTCATTGGATTGCTGTGAGGAACAGGGAATGCTTTTGGGGCCGGGGGGGCTGTCTGTGATTTGACAACCAAAACCAACTCTTCTTTGATTTGACAGCGTTTGGCAATTCTGTCAGGTTAATGCTAAATAAATTTCGTGTTCCTCCCACCCCTGTGGCTCCTCCACCACCATTCTCAAACAGAGCTACTGAGGTGTGCCCACCCTTCTGCTTTGGGAGATTTTTGTAGCTGGAAGAGGGTTTTTTGAAAGAAATTGAGGTAGGGGGGAAGAGGTTGTACCCTGGGAGGCTTCTCCTTCTCTAAATTTGTGTGGGAAGGAACATGGCAGATTATCTGGGAGATAGGAATTTGCACCTGCCTCTGTTTTGGGCAGCTCTGCCTTCAGAAGCTGTTGTGGCTGTTTTGAGCAGCTGTCAGCAGGGTATGGTGTGGAGAGGAGGGGGTTTGGTGTGGACACTCACATTAGAGCTCAGCAAACCCCAGAGAGGGGCCAGCTCCTGGTCTCACCCCAGCCAACAGCACTGTGTGTCTGAGCCCTTCCGTGAGGCCAGGACACTAAATAAGTGCATGACACAGTTTGGTCCCTGTGACAGCCTTTTCTGAGCCCCACAGGAGTGTCCTCACCACACCAGCATGTACTTGTGTGTTCACTGAGTGCCACTCCACGGGGAGAGGGATGGGATGAGTGCAGCATTCCTGAGCTCTTGATGACAGAGGTTGCTCGAGTTCCTCTGGCAGGGCTGCAGCAGGACTGAATCCCCCATTCTCTGGGGTAGCTGAGCTGTTCCTGGGTGTTGGCAGTTCACTGATGCATTGCAAACAGAGCACATGTCATACCTTGTACAGTCTAGGACTGCAGGGAAAGAGATTTCCCCTGCAGCCACAGCTTCCAGGCAATTCCCTTTGGCAGATACGTACTCTGTACTTGCTCTTCCAAGTCAGGTTCTCCTCTTCTTCTCACTTAAAGCACTAAATCCCAAACCCTCCCATCTCTGTTGGCTGTGATGGGAGCTCCTGGCCTCATGCTTTGTAAGTGCATCTGATCCCCCTTTTCCCACCGAGGTGTTCCTGTTTTCCCACTCCGTTGCTCTGTCTGTGCCTGCCCCTCTCTAACAGGCCCTCTGTTATTTGCAGGTGTTGAGTCCAACATACAAACAACGGAATGAGGATTTCAGGAAGCTCTTCAAGCAGCTCCCGGACACGGAGCGTCTCATCGTGGGTGAGTCCAGCCCCTCATGCTGTGCTCTGTCCTGCTGGTCTGGGGGGGAAATCCAGCATGTGTTCACCCAGGTTTTTCTTCTTCAGAGAGGTTGCTGCCAGGGAACAAGCTGACTGTGTCTGTTGTGCACAGACAGAGCCCCTCCTCACCACTGCTGGTGGGTTTCACTCATTTTCCTTCAGGGAGAGCAGCACTGATTTGTGTCAGCTGTGGCTCTGTTCCCTCACGATTTAAGGAGCCTGTTTTCCTCCTCAGTGTTCCTCAAATCTGTCAGGGTGTTTGTTTTTGTGCTGTCTGCTCATTTGATGGGGCTACTCAACTTGATGTGAATGCCACAGAGCCTCCCTTTTTCCTGGCATCCTGATGCTCCCTGCTCACATGTGGCTGCCCTTCCCATACCCGGTGAGCTCAGGCCTCCCAGCTGATTAGGGACTGCCTAGTGCATTGCATCTGCTCCTTATGTAACTGCTGCTCTCACGCTGTGTCTCGCACTGCTGAGCGGTGCACGTCGTAGCAGAGGGATGGAAATTGTTGAGGATGCTTCAAGTGGGAGAGAAATGAGCAATGACACTAGAAGGCAAAAAGGAGGAGGCAAATTGAATCAGGATGCTACAGACTGGGCAGCTGCTAAGGCAGGGTCATCAGTCAGTAAGAGATGGTGTGTGATGTGCCCTTGGGAGGAAACATAACCCAGTGGGCAGAGCAGCAGCCGGCCCTGCCTCTGACTCTCTGCAGGGCTGTGTCAGGTGACTTCTTCTCCCCATGCTGCCACTCATCCTCACCTTTAGGCTGTCCTCCTGTCTGCTTTTGCTGCTCCTAAACCCTCTGCTGTCCTCCCACAGATTACTCATGTGCTCTCCAACGAGACATCCTCCTGCAGGGCCGCCTCTACCTCTCGGAAAACTGGATCTGCTTCTACAGCAACATCTTCCGCTGGGAGACACTGGTGAGGCTGTCAGGCTGTGTGTGGGTGTGCTCTGTGGCAGCAGGTTTGCTGACACTGCTCTAGAAGCATTTCTTCCCATTGTCTTTCTCATCAGTGTCTCTCCTCACCTGTGTTCTTTCCTTCCTGGGGGGGCTCTGGCCACAGCTGACCGTTCGCTTGAAGGACATCTGCTCCATGACCAAGGAGAAAACAGCACGGCTCATTCCCAATGCCATCCAAGTTTGCACTGACACTGAAAAGGTACATCCTGGAAGCCCTCACTGCCCATGGCTGTCAGGGGAACATTGTGTGGGGAGGGGTTTTTCCAGACTGACTGGTTGTGTTACCTGGGAGAGCACCACAAAAGGGCTGGGTCTGGAACACACATAGCTTGGATGGGGGGTGTGGGGCCAGGCAAACACCCAGGCTATACAGTAGCATGGCTCTCACAGAGCTGTTTCAGTGCTTTCCCTGGGTGAGAGGCACTCAGCTTCTCCATGAGCTTCACTCTGTGCCCAAAAACTTGCTTTGCTCAGTCCTTCCAGGAACTGCAGCTGGAGAGTGATCCAAACAGGCTTGTCACTCCACATTCCCTTTTTTGGGCCTTTTCTGAGCTGATTTTTCTCTCCATCTCTTCCCTTTCAGCACTTTTTTACTTCCTTTGGGGCTCGAGACAGGACATACATGATGATGTTCAGACTCTGGCAGAATGCTCTCCTTGACAAGGTACTGAGACCAGCAGCTGGGTGTTGGGGTGGAAGGGAGGTGATGAAGGTATGCAGGAGCACAAAACCTGACTCGTGTGTATGCATCACAATCCCAAAAGACATTGGGACAATAAGCACGTGTTTTTAGGCAGAACGGGTTCATAAGTGCAGATGCAATTCTTTCTTTTTGCATGGAATTCCATGTACAGACATGTGCACACAGTGTAGGTGCCACTCTGCCTTTGCTGAGGAGTGGAAACATGGTCCCAGTAGGCAATTTTTTTGAAGTCTGTCATTCCAGCGAAGCAGCTCAAAAGGCAACAGAAATAGCTCAGTGTGCAGGCAGAGCTCTCAGTAAGTCTGTGCTTCAGAAGCGTGGAGTGCAAGGTAGGACACAAAAAGAGTGTTCAGGGCACCCCAGACCCAAAGCAGAGCAGTGGTGGGTGCAGGGAGCACTCAGGGCTCAGTGGTTGGGCTTTAAATAAAGCTGGCATGTGCTCCTGCTGTGCCAGAGGCCCAATATATCGTATGTTTGATCCAAATATCTGTCCCACAGTCTGCTGAGTATTCCTGGCCTCGCTCCTGAGCCCCATGGACTGATGTTACAGCACTACCAGCATTTCAGGATGTCCTGGCTTGAGTTCAGGCCATGCTGATCCAGCACCCGGAATACCCTGCCCCGAAAATGGGGGGAGTATTTGGGCAGCGAAAGGATCGCTTTGCACTGGGCACCTTGTGTTGGGCCATGTGCTGTAATGTGATGAGCCTCTTGGAGTTCCTAACAGAATCCAGCAGCCCTTGGTTTCAAGGTCAAAGCGAATGGGGACTGAGTGATAAAGACAGGAAACACTTCCAGAGCTCTTTTTCCAAGTGTGGGTTCCATGGCTGGCAGGAGAGAGGGAGAAGGAACCTAATTGAGTTTTCCTGATAAGGCATACAAATTAGAGTGTGTGTGGGGAGAAGGTGAAACAGTCAGATGTTTTTCTGGACAAAAGTTCCTCATTAGAGGTTTTTTCCCATGCTTTTGATTGCTACTTTTGGGAGCTAGATTAAAAAATTCCTGCCTTATCCCATGCAGTTACTATGGGAAGAAATTCAAGCCAGCAAACTCAGAAAAAGTTCACTGGATTTGTTTTCCCTCATTACCAAGGAATCTTTGTCATTGGTCATAAGTTTCTCATGGGTAAAAATCCATCCCCTTTCAGCCCTGTACCACATATTTAAATCACAAGTTCTGCCCCATTTTTAAGAACCTCAGGTCACAGTCATATGTGATCAGCTGACCTGCATCCCTGAAAAACTGGGCTTTTGTCAGCAATCTGGATAATTCATTTTCTCTTTTTAGCTGAGGTATATACTTCTCCCAGTAGTGTCTGGTGGTACAAACTCTTTTTGATTTCAAACTGCAACAGGAGATGTTTTTGTTGCTGTTTTAGGTCATTTTCCCTGCAGCTGGGATTCTTTAGGCAGCTTTAATTTAAACAAATTTGAAGGGGCTTGGTAGTAGCAGGCATTAAATGGAAGCACAGCAGAAGGAGGTGGGAAAACATCTGTGGAGGGAAGTGCAGGTTTGCTGCTGGCATTATTCCATTGTAGAGTGGAAAATCTCATCCCATGTGCTGCTCTGGGTGTAGGCTCATGTTGGCTTTCTGATAGCCTTGAGTAACATGGGACTGTGGCATGGGAAAATAACAAAAGCAGGTTTTAGGGCAGAACCTGGGCTGGTGGTGAGGGGTTGTTGGTGAGAGAGCTTGATGGGGGCAACTTATAAGCCAGCTTGGCCTGGCAAAATAAATTCCATAAAATGGAACTGCACAGAGGTGAGTCCATTGTAAGGCTTTGTCAGAATCTCTCACTTCTCCTTTCAGGGCAAGCAGTGCACTCCTCAAAGTGGTAATTCCATATTTTCATTATATTTTAGTGTTTTTGGGGTGCAAATGTGTGCTGTTCTCTATTCCCTCTTTTAGCCTCTGTGTCCAAAGGAGCTCTGGCACTTTGTCCACCAGTGTTATGGGAACGAGCTGGGTCTGACCAGTGATGATGAAGACTATGTGCCTCCTGATGATGACTTCAACACAATGGGGTGAGTGAGGAGGAGTAACTGCCTGGGAGGAAGAAAAGATGGCCCCAGGAGAGCCCCAGGATACATTGCAGACCTCAAAGTGCTGATTGTCCCTGGTGAGAGATTCTGGGACCTGGCCAAATGTTTGCCCTTAAATGTGTAATGCCTAAAGAGCTGAAAGCCTTCCATTTCCTCCTGGAAGTTGGTAGGGACTGAAATGCCTACTGAGCAATCCTGTAAATGCCAAAGCATCCCACTTACAAGACCAGTCAGTGTTACATGGTCAGAAAGTGCTGATGCTTGTCGGTCTGTGTATAAACACCCCAAAAACTGGGGCTTGCTCTTCCCTGCACTGAGCCATTTCTGCTTCTTGGCCACACTGGAAACTTCATAGGAATATTCTCACTTGCTCTGTGTGTCCAGCTGTAGCTGTACTGAGAGGGGTAAATGTAAAAACCTGTGTTCTCTGTGGCGTCTCAGCTACTGTGAGGAAATCCCCGTGGAAGAGAATGAAGTCAACGACAGCTCCTCCAAGAGCAGCATGGAGGCCAAGCCAGAAGCCAGCCCTCAGCTGCCAAAGAAATCTGTCACTGCCAGCACACTGACATCCACGGGGAGCAGCGAAGCACCAGCCTCGGTGAGTGCTCCCCCTCCCCTGGGAGCAGGAATCCTCTGGCATCCAGCTGGGTGTGTGAGGTAACTGCCCTGCAGCTGCTCTCCCACTGCTGCCGACTTCAGTTCTCTGTGTGGCCAAAAAAAAAAGTGCCTGTCCTAAAAGCCTTGGGACTCTCAGCAGCCAAGTGCGTTTTCCTTTCTGTTCCTTCAGGTGAAAAGGAATGGAGTGTTGGAGATAAAGGGGTTATAATTTCTTTGCTCCCTTCAGAAACTGTGTGTGCCCTCATGGTATTATGGCAGAGCAGACCTTGCTTAGTTATAACTTCAGATTTTTAGCTGTATGTGGCTTGTTTGGGAGCAGAACTAGTATTATTGTGTGCTTGTATGGATAAAAAAAGCCCTGTGGTGTTCAAAGCTTGAACATTGACTCTTTGAGAGGAGGTGATCCAGCACATCCATATGGCAACCTTCCTTCTCTCTCTAATGTTTAATTTCAGACATGTCAAGGCTACATATTCAAAGGCAGAAAATTGGTTCACAAATGTAAAGTTTTTAGAAATAACCCATGAAGTTTTAAGAAATAAGCCCCAATTATGCAGGTGCTGACCCTGCCCTCATTGTGCTCTGTCCTTGCTGCAGTTCGATGGGGTGCTCCCAGAAGAGGAGGAGGCAGTGGCAGAGAGTCCTGTGGAAAAAGACCTTGGCATTGCAAATATCATGGGAGAGAAGATTGACATCATTGGCCCTGTGAACTCCCCTTCCCTGGACTTCAATGACAACGAAGACATTCCCACTGAGCTCAGTGACTCCTCAGAGACTCACGATGAAGGTATGTTGGGGAAGGGCCATTCCATCCGTGTGTTTCACACCCTTTCCAGTGAACAACTGGAGAGGCAAATATTGAACCCCTTTTCTGGACCCTAAGAGTTCAGAAGATGTGGAGAATTCCCATTGTGGGCTGCTTGGAAGGATGTCCCTAAAATAAACTGTGGAGTTAATTACCCTGATGTTCCAACTGCTGTCCTGGGGTTGGTGGAGGAAAAGGGTTGGAGGTCCCTCTTTTGGGTTCCTTCTTCATAAGGGGAAATACTGATGTCCTGGCACTGTGGAAGCACAGCCTCCACCATCCTGGAGGAGGATCATGGCCACACCTCGAGGGCTTGTTTCCCCCCAGGGGAGGTCCAAGCCTTCTACGAGGACCTGAACGGCCGTCAGTACGTGAACGAGGTGTTCAACTTCAGCGTGGACAAGCTGTACGACCTGCTCTTCACAGACTCCCAGTTCCAGAGGGATTTCATGGAGCAGCGCCGGTTCTCTGGTGAGCTTGGGGCCCCTGCCAAGGCACAGGGCCCGTGCAGGAGGAAAACCTCTGCCTTGGAGGTGTGGCTTTGCCAGATGGAGGGGTTGGGTGGCATTCTCAGCAGATTTTGGGTCGGTGTAGTCTGTGCTGACAGTAATCAAAAGCAGGCAGAACCAGCCTTGCTTGCCCATCTAGTTTCGTCTTCTAGCAGCAAAATTCATGGCAGAAGCATATTTTTTAGTATCAGCTAAGGCCTGTTCCTGTGTTCAAGGCTTAGCAGTGTGAAGAGAAAGCTCTTTTAGCTCCATACCGACATGGGCCATGTAGTTGATGGTGCAGAATGTCTCTTCTTGTGGTCCTCCTTTCCCTGCAGCTGCAGGTTTGCTGAAGGAGATATGTTCCCAGCCTCTCCCCCTTTCCCTGCACTTCAGAGAGGGGAAAATATTTCTATTTAGCACAGGAGCCCTTTCTTTCACACTCTGCTGAGCAGCAGTGCTTGTGCAGCCAGGCTCTGCAAGGGCAAGGCAATACTGTCCCAAGCTTGGTTATGTGGTTCCCATGGGAACTGATCAGGGATCCCTCTCTGATAGCCTGACTGGAATACTGTTTTGTCCCCCCAGATATTATCTTTAATCCCTGGAAGAAGGAAGAAAATGGCAATCAGACCAGAGTGATCCTGTATACCATCACCCTCACCAACCCTCTGGCCCCCAAAACTGCCACTGTCACAGAGACTCAGGTACGTGGGAGGGGAACAGGGCTGTGATGCTCTGTGGGGACTGATGTGTGGGTTATTTTCTTGCCTTGGGCACGCTGCTGTGCCTGTTCCCGTTGTCCCTCTCCCTTTCCCTTCACACATTTTCTAGTGTTAACTTGCTGCCCAGTAGCCCTGCCAGTGTGATTAGCTGATCTTACAGTGCCAAGCTGCAGAGCTGGGGCCGGGGTGTGACTGTGTCTGTGGTGGAGCTGTTTGGTGAAGTGCTGGTGAAGGTGCTGTCCATCCCGGCTGTGTTCTGACCACACTGATAGTTGCCTTGCATGCTGTTTTTCATGCAGACAATGTACAAAGCCAGCCAGGAGAGTGAGTGCTATGTCATAGATGCAGAGGTGCTAACCCACGACGTCCCCTACCACGATTATTTCTACACCATCAACCGCTACACGTTGACTCGTGTTGCCAGAAACAAAAGCCGACTCAGGTACACTTTTGGGGGGGAGATAAAGAGCTTTACTGGTGACCAAAAGTCACCTTTGGGGGGGAGTGTTGCTGTTTGGTGTGTTGGAAGGGGCTGAGGGAACTTTTAGCCTTGTTTTTTTGTCCTGTTGCTGGAACACTCCTGTCACAAAGAGCAGGGGCAGTTGCCTGCTGGGGTGACATCAGGGACACATCAGGCCTGATGCAAAGGAGTTACAGCTGGGTCAGGGAGAGGATTTATGGACCTTTCTTGTCCCTTTCTTGGAAGGAGTGGTTTGCAAGACCTGCTGCCACATGCAGTCACCTGTGATAAGCAACAGGACATACTTCCAGGGGTTGTGCCTCTGAGACGCACTTTGGGGGAGGAATTTGGTGTCAGGCAGAGCTCTGGGCTTTTCTGTTACTTCAGTAAGTAGTCTGTCTGCCTGCCTCCTGGCCAGATGTCTATGGAAGCCTTTTGGGAGAGGCTCTTTCTCCCTTTGGAAGGGCTTCTCATGCAGTGCTTCTCCTTGAGAACCATGAAGGGCTGAGACCATTCCAGAAATAACAGCGTGCATGATTGTTTCTCATATTTACAGTGACAGAGATTGTGACTAGATAAGCATTCAGGAGACTGAATTAGGAGACTGACTGCCCTTTCTTCTCACAGGGTTTCCACAGAGTTACGTTACAGGAAACAGCCTTGGGGGCTGGTGAAATCCTTTATTGAGAAGAACTTCTGGAGTGGCCTGGAGGATTATTTCCGACATTTGGGTAAGAGTGACGCACAGGCAGTGGCTCCTTGCATGGTTTAGGCGTGGCATGACAGCCTGCTGAGCTGACCTCAGAGGGGTTCATTGCTGGCATCAAGCAGGGCATCGGGCAGCCTGGGGCCAAAGTCTGCCTCTCAGACCCTGCCAACCTCTTTGTGCCGTTAGAGGGCTTAAAGCCAGTGCCAAATGCCTGACGTGCCCCCTCCCTTGCAGAGAGCGAGCTGGCCAAGACGGAGAGCACGTACCTGGCCGAGGTGCACAGACAATCCCCCAAGGAGAAGGTGAGCAAACAATCCACGGTGCGCCGGAGGAAACGGGCACACACCCACCTGAGGGTGCCACACCTGGAGGAGGTGCTGAGCCCCGTCACCACCCCCACGGACGAGGAGGTGGCACATCGCATCAAGCACGTGGCAGGTGAGGAGAAGAGCCTTGCCAGAGGGAGTGATGGGTTGCCAGGGCAAGGTGGGGGTTTTGGGTGAGGTGGAGGGAAGGGATGGAACACAAGTCCTGTGAGGAGCACCTGAGGAGGATGATCAGGGGAGATCTTGTCACTCTCTATACTCCCTGACAGGAGGGTGTACCCGGGTGGGGGGGTTGGTTTCTTCTCCCAGGCAATCAGCAGCAGGACAAGAGGGCACAGTCTTAAACTGCACCAGGGGAGGTTTAGGTTGGATATTGGGAAGAAATTCTTTACAGAGAGAGTGACTGGGCATTGGAATGGGCTGCACAGAGAGGTGGTGGCATCAGCATCCCTGGAGGTGTTTAAAAAGAGCCTGGATGTGGCACTCGGTGCCATATCAGGTAGACAAGGTGGTGTTGGGTCATAGGTTGGACTCAATGATCTCAGAGGTCTTTTCCAACCTTGTGTGATCCTGTGAGAGGGACAAGGGTTGCCCTCCCCTTGGGGACAGCACTTCCTGCCCTAAATGCATCCATCTCCTCAGGTTCCACTCAGACACGGCACATCCCTGAGGAAAGCCCCAGTGGTTTCCACCTGCAGAGTGTCTCCAAGCTGCTCCTCGTCATCAGTTTTGTGTAAGTGATGGTTTTTGCTTCCCTTCACAGTCAGCCTTAAACAGCTTTGGTTTGTCTGCATTTCTGGTGTTCTGTGCTCCCTTATTTGTGTTACCCTTTTTTTAACCAAACATGGGCTTTGTAGACCTGCATTGTTTCTTGGAGTCCTAAATGCAGGTCTGGGCCCTGTGTGGAGTCAATTCTTGAAAGAGAAGAAATCCAACAAGGAGAAAATGTCTTTTTTATTTCAGGGACTCAGTTTAGAGATTTTCAATGCCATCTATAAACTGGGGGGTGTTTTAAATTTAAAATAGGTCTTTTAATGTATTCTGCTCACAAATTAGCTGTTATGATGAATAATGACCATGCAAAGCTCTCTGGGAGTCATTGTGCTGTCACAACAAGGTTTAGATTCTGGGAGGAAACTCTGGTCTGGCAAAATCTATTTGGGTCTGGTCCTAGGGGATGATTTCTATTGGAGGTACTGCCTCAAAGAGAAGCTGCACCAGTTGGAGATGATTTCTGCAAAATAAGGACAGGAACACACAAAACATGAGAGATTAGCATGATTTCACTAGTTTAACAGTAACAGCTATGGTTTGGGTCTCTTTTCTGCCACACTTTTCCCAGTTTCTAGTCTTGGACTTTGCTGTGTGCTCAGTCTGATATGTAACTCAGGTGTATATACTGGTTCTCTGCCTTTTGGGTAAGCTTTGTGTGTCAGTGCTGCAGGGGTTGATGGGCAGCTGCTATGATGCAGTACAGGCTAAAGGAGCAATCCAGGTACAGAGAAGGTTTTTCCTGACTTGGGCTCAGTCTTTTCTTAACCTCCAGCCACCTTTTAGTGAGGTGAAAGGAAGCTGGAATTTGTAGACTAAATTTACAGTTCAAATTGAGCTCCTTTCTGTGTTTCCTTTTCCCACTGACTGCAGAGCTTTGCAGCAGCAACCCAGCCAGTTGCTGGGAAGGTCATGCAAAGTACTGTCATGATAAGAAAGTAACAGAAAGGTACAAAAGCTTTGTGAAAATCCCTCCTGACAGGCTCTGAGCTGCACTTAGGTCAGAGAGCCCTTGGTAATGTTTTCAGAATACTCTTCTGGCCAGTTGCCATCCTCCTGACTGAGCTGCTGATAGTGGGCCATTCTTCCAGCAGAATAGCTGCTCTATTCAGAGACAGGCACAAGCCTGGTGTTTTGGAGTGTGTTCCCCAGGAGGAGAGGAAATGCCCGTGTGTGGTAGTGGTGGGAGAGAGGGGCAGTGCAGGACCTGGTCAGGGCAGTGGCTGTGGGGGGGTTGGCAGTGCCAGGAGTGGGTAAAGCTGGTGTGTCAGACATGGGCACGCTTTGGGCTCGTCCCCCAGAGCCACAGCTCAGCTTTGCTGGGTGAATTCCACCAGGAGTGCTGGCACACAGATATCTGTCTGTCCTTCCTGCCTCTCTTCCCACTGTTCCTTTCTCCTCCCCTGACCCCCTATACCCTCCTGCACTGTCTATGAGCCTTCTCCTCTCAGCCCAGTTTCTCCTNCATTGGAATGGGCTGCACAGAGAGGTGGTGGCATCAGCATCCCTGGAGGTGTTTAAAAAGAGCCTGGATGTGGCACTCGGTGCCATATCAGGTAGACAAGGTGGTGTTGGGTCATAGGTTGGACTCAATGATCTCAGAGGTCTTTTCCAACCTTGTGTGATCCTGTGAGAGGGACAAGGGTTGCCCTCCCCTTGGGGACAGCACTTCCTGCCCTAAATGCATCCATCTCCTCAGGTTCCACTCAGACACGGCACATCCCTGAGGAAAGCCCCAGTGGTTTCCACCTGCAGAGTGTCTCCAAGCTGCTCCTCGTCATCAGTTTTGTGTAAGTGATGGTTTTTGCTTCCCTTCACAGTCAGCCTTAAACAGCTTTGGTTTGTCTGCATTTCTGGTGTTCTGTGCTCCCTTATTTGTGTTACCCTTTTTTTAACCAAACATGGGCTTTGTAGACCTGCATTGTTTCTTGGAGTCCTAAATGCAGGTCTGGGCCCTGTGTGGAGTCAATTCTTGAAAGAGAAGAAATCCAACAAGGAGAAAATGTCTTTTTTATTTCAGGGACTCAGTTTAGAGATTTTCAATGCCATCTATAAACTGGGGGGTGTTTTAAATTTAAAATAGGTCTTTTAATGTATTCTGCTCACAAATTAGCTGTTATGATGAATAATGACCATGCAAAGCTCTCTGGGAGTCATTGTGCTGTCACAACAAGGTTTAGATTCTGGGAGGAAACTCTGGTCTGGCAAAATCTATTTGGGTCTGGTCCTAGGGGATGATTTCTATTGGAGGTACTGCCTCAAAGAGAAGCTGCACCAGTTGGAGATGATTTCTGCAAAATAAGGACAGGAACACACAAAACATGAGAGATTAGCATGATTTCACTAGTTTAACAGTAACAGCTATGGTTTGGGTCTCTTTTCTGCCACACTTTTCCCAGTTTCTAGTCTTGGACTTTGCTGTGTGCTCAGTCTGATATGTAACTCAGGTGTATATACTGGTTCTCTGCCTTTTGGGTAAGCTTTGTGTGTCAGTGCTGCAGGGGTTGATGGGCAGCTGCTATGATGCAGTACAGGCTAAAGGAGCAATCCAGGTACAGAGAAGGTTTTTCCTGACTTGGGCTCAGTCTTTTCTTAACCTCCAGCCACCTTTTAGTGAGGTGAAAGGAAGCTGGAATTTGTAGACTAAATTTACAGTTCAAATTGAGCTCCTTTCTGTGTTTCCTTTTCCCACTGACTGCAGAGCTTTGCAGCAGCAACCCAGCCAGTTGCTGGGAAGGTCATGCAAAGTACTGTCATGATAAGAAAGTAACAGAAAGGTACAAAAGCTTTGTGAAAATCCCTCCTGACAGGCTCTGAGCTGCACTTAGGTCAGAGAGCCCTTGGTAATGTTTTCAGAATACTCTTCTGGCCAGTTGCCATCCTCCTGACTGAGCTGCTGATAGTGGGCCATTCTTCCAGCAGAATAGCTGCTCTATTCAGAGACAGGCACAAGCCTGGTGTTTTGGAGTGTGTTCCCCAGGAGGAGAGGAAATGCCCGTGTGTGGTAGTGGTGGGAGAGAGGGGCAGTGCAGGACCTGGTCAGGGCAGTGGCTGTGGGGGGGTTGGCAGTGCCAGGAGTGGGTAAAGCTGGTGTGTCAGACATGGGCACGCTTTGGGCTCGTCCCCCAGAGCCACAGCTCAGCTTTGCTGGGTGAATTCCACCAGGAGTGCTGGCACACAGATATCTGTCTGTCCTTCCTGCCTCTCTTCCCACTGTTCCTTTCTCCTCCCCTGACCCCCTATACCCTCCTGCACTGTCTATGAGCCTTCTCCTCTCAGCCCAGTTTCTCCTGTTCTGTGTCAGTCCGTTTCTAACCTGCAGCTGCTCCGTCTTTTCTCTTCCCTGCTCCCATTAGGATCTGTTTCAGGTACTGTCTCTCTCTTTTTTTACCTCTTTACTCCCTCATTTCTCTCTCTTTCTCTGCATTCAGCACATCCACTCATCCAACCTGTTCTGGCTGATCTGTCATCCCTGTCTTTCTGTCTGTCTGTCCTCCTTGCTCACACATTTCTTCCACGAGGTGAAGTTTTGGGTTCTGATTACCTGGTCCTTACTCAGATTAAATTCCCACTCCCATCCAGCGTGGACCTGGGCCTCAGCCACCTTCTTAAGCCTCGGGCATTTCCCACGTGTGCCTGGCAAGCAATGGGCCGTGAAGTGCTCCTGCTAAACTGGCTGTTTTCCTTCCTTCCAGTCTGGTGCTGCTGGTCATTCTCAATATGATGCTGTTCTACAAACTCTGGATGTTGGAATATACTACGCAGACACTCACGGCGTGGCAGGGCTTGAGGCTGCAGGAGAGGTGCTGTCACACCTGCTTTGGCTTTCTCTGAGGGAGGGGAGAGCTTTTATTTGTCTCATTTCTCATTAGTTTTTTTTATTATTTTTATTATTGATATATTAGCCCTGCTACTTTGCCATGGATAGATACTTTAAGTGGTTATAGATATCTGAAAGTGATTTTATCTTTCTCTGGTTCTCTTGGGGTTTGTTTAGAGTACTATAAATACAGTATTTTAGTACAGAATTTATATCCTGCTCTGGAATTACATGGGTAGATCTTTTCCTGCCCCACACAGGTAACTTCTGTGTTGTATCCATGACTTTTGTGGAAGTATCTGACCCCATTTACTGGGTCCAAGCACCTTGAGTGCTTCCCTCTGTCCTGATCCCTCTCCCCTCAGCAGCCTCCCACCCTGTTCTGGGGACTTAATTGGCCCTGAAGGAAGAGAGCCATGGAAAAGAGAGCCAGTGCAGCTATTATGCAAAATAAAGAGAAAGCCCTGTACCAATTACATGAGGAGGTTAATAAAGACTGACAGAGCATGTCCAGAGAGAACAAAGCACAGAAACTCTACAGGGCTCCCTGTCCCTCACCATTACGGGGCATTGCATTATTCCCTATCAACAGCCATGGTATCCAACTGATGAAAATTTAAATGTGCTTTTGCTCAAGAAAAGCTGCCTGTTTGGGGGTGAAAAGATTGGACAGAAGCTGATTCCTCTAATCCACTTCAGTTTGCCCAGACTGACTCTTGCCCCCGCTCTGCTGCCAGGTTGCCCCAGTCTCAGACAGAGTGGGCCCAGTTACTGGAGTCCCAGCAGAAGTACCACGACTCAGAGCTGCAGAAATGGCGTGAGATCATCAAATCCTCCGTGATGCTTCTGGACCAGGTAGGGCTGTGACCAGAGGGGCACAGTGTCCTCCCACCCACCCCCTGCTCCCAATCCTCCAGCATTACCTGGTTCCACTGTGGTCCAGCAGGTGTGTCACCTCCACCAGTGTCTCCTTTAGATCCATCTTCTGACCTCACGCTGGGCAGCAGGTCCCAAGGGCTAGCACAGGGTGCCACAGCTTCTCTGTCACATCAGAGGGTGACAGAGTCAAGGGGAGAATTCTACAGGGCCAAAAATCTTATGGTAGCACATTTTAAATCTAGTCTGTTTCCAAACTGGGATGCCACAAACTGGTTTTTACCTCAGCTCTGGATTCACATGTAGATTTCATAGATGAAGGGGGCACACTTTGCCAAGGAAATGAGGGGATTTCACTATCCACTTCCCAAAAAGCCTTTTCTACACCAGGCTGCTGAGAAAAGAGTCCATAAATGAAAGCTGCTCATCCTGAACCTCATTCTCTCACCCCTTCTCTTGGAGAAGGTTGTCTCACAGTCTCCCACCTTCGCAGTCCCCCTTTGTACATCCCAGCCATGCTCCCCAAACCAGACAATCCTGGTCCTGGCACCTTACAGGGAACAGAAGGAAATCCCAAAGCTCTCACGTCCAGGGCTGCATCACAGTGGGGAAATTTCTTGTCTTGCAGATGAAGGATTCCCTAATAAATCTTCAGAATGGCATCGGGTCCCGGGACTTCGGGTCAGATCCAGAAGAGAAACGGAAACGTTTCCACTGACAGGCAGGAATGCAGGAGGCCAGAGGACGGTGTGCAATATGTGTAAATAGGATATATAAATATATATATATAAATATATATATATACAGAATATAAATATATATATTATATACAGATTTTAAGAGAAAAAAACAAAACAAAGCCTACGTATCGAGGGGAAGGGTTTTGACCTCCAACACTGGCTGAACTNAGTTTTTTTTATTATTTTTATTATTGATATATTAGCCCTGCTACTTTGCCATGGATAGATACTTTAAGTGGTTATAGATATCTGAAAGTGATTTTATCTTTCTCTGGTTCTCTTGGGGTTTGTTTAGAGTACTATAAATACAGTATTTTAGTACAGAATTTATATCCTGCTCTGGAATTACATGGGTAGATCTTTTCCTGCCCCACACAGGTAACTTCTGTGTTGTATCCATGACTTTTGTGGAAGTATCTGACCCCATTTACTGGGTCCAA
Source organism: Scytalopus superciliaris (assembly GCA_013400415.1). Lineage (NCBI taxonomy): Eukaryota > Metazoa > Chordata > Aves > Passeriformes > Rhinocryptidae > Scytalopus > Scytalopus superciliaris. The sequence continues at coordinate 398,922 of VXBX01000217.1, read as the reverse complement.
GCACCTTGAGTGCTTCCCTCTGTCCTGATCCCTCTCCCCTCAGCAGCCTCCCACCCTGTTCTGGGGACTTAATTGGCCCTGAAGGAAGAGAGCCATGGAAAAGAGAGCCAGTGCAGCTATTATGCAAAATAAAGAGAAAGCCCTGTACCAATTACATGAGGAGGTTAATAAAGACTGACAGAGCATGTCCGGAGAGAACAAAGCACAGAAACTCTACAGGGCTCCCTGTCCCTCACCATTACGGGGCATTGCATTATTCCCTATCAACAGCCATGGTATCCAACTGATGAAAATTTAAATGTGCTTTTGCTCAAGAAAAGCTGCCTGTTTGGGGGTGAAAAGATTGGACAGAAGCTGATTCCTCTAATCCACTTCAGTTTGCCCAGACTGACTCTTGCCCCCGCTCTGCTGCCAGGTTGCCCCAGTCTCAGACAGAGTGGGCCCAGTTACTGGAGTCCCAGCAGAAGTACCACGACTCAGAGCTGCAGAAATGGCGTGAGATCATCAAATCCTCCGTGATGCTTCTGGACCAGGTAGGGCTGTGACCAGAGGGGCACAGTGTCCTCCCACCCACCCCCTGCTCCCAATCCTCCAGCATTACCTGGTTCCACTGTGGTCCAGCAGGTGTGTCACCTCCACCAGTGTCTCCTTTAGATCCATCTTCTGACCTCACGCTGGGCAGCAGGTCCCAAGGGCTAGCACAGGGTGCCACAGCTTCTCTGTCACATCAGAGGGTGACAGAGTCAAGGGGAGAATTCTACAGGGCCAAAAATCTTATGGTAGCACATTTTAAATCTAGTCTGTTTCCAAACTGGGATGCCACAAACTGGTTTTTACCTCAGCTCTGGATTCACATGTAGATTTCATAGATGAAGGGGGCACACTTTGCCAAGGAAATGAGGGGATTTCACTATCCACTTCCCAAAAAGCCTTTTCTACACCAGGCTGCTGAGAAAAGAGTCCATAAATGAAAGCTGCTCATCCTGAACCTCATTCTCTCACCCCTTCTCTTGGAGAAGGTTGTCTCACAGTCTCCCACCTTCGCAGTCCCCCTTTGTACATCCCAGCCATGCTCCCCAAACCAGACAATCCTGGTCCTGGCACCTTACAGGGAACAGAAGGAAATCCCAAAGCTCTCACGTCCAGGGCTGCATCACAGTGGGGAAATTTCTTGTCTTGCAGATGAAGGATTCCCTAATAAATCTTCAGAATGGCATCGGGTCCCGGGACTTCGGGTCAGATCCAGAAGAGAAACGGAAACGTTTCCACTGACAGGCAGGAATGCAGGAGGCCAGAGGACGGTGTGCAATATGTGTAAATAGGATATATAAATATATATATATAAATATATATATANNNNGCTCCCTGGGCCCTGCACTGCTCCTCTGTAATATTCCTGGCTGTTTGTCTGTCTGTTTTGTTTTTGTTGTTTCAAAGGGAAGCATCAGCGTGAGTGCCCCTCCCCTCCCCAGCCCCCTCCCTGCGCATGAAGGTCCCTGGGTGACTCTATTTATCTGTACACAAAAGGGGACACTGTCACCTTTCCTACCTTGCTGGCTTCAGGGCAGAGAGGGTTTGGCAGTGGCAGTCAATCCCTTGCAAAACTGTTCCACGTTCAGAGAGGAGGCCTCTGGGAGAGCTGCTGGAGAGGCAGATCTCCCTGACAAGCACCTGCTGTACCTCTCGGTGCAGAAACACAATTTGCTGTCACACTGGCCAGCCTGGGTCAGAGAGCAAAGCACAGAAGGGAAAGGAGCTGAAAATCCTGTCTGCAGGCACCAGGCTGCTGCCTCCTGCTGTTGATGCTGCAGGAAGAGCCAAGGAGAGGGTGGGGAGGGGAGTACCTGCCTCCAAGGTGTGTGGGTGGAGCAGAGCCACACCTGTGCCAGTGTCCCCTTTCCATCTGCTCTACTTCTCTGCTTTCCATGTGCTTGGGCCCCTGCCATTAAGCCATCCCTGTGCTGAAGATCTATGTTGGTGCTGAACAGGCAACTCCCCACAAGGGTGGGAGGACCCCAGCTGAAAAAGAAACCCAAAATTAGTATTTATTTGCAGCCACTACCCAGCTCAGCAGCTCTCTCTCCTGTCCCTGGTCTGCAAGACCATTTTGCTCATACACCCAGCCTTTATCTTGTCTTATGAAATCTGTGGGAAAACATTAGGGAGAAAAATAACAACTTGATTTCCTTCCCTGGGATAAATTTACACAACTGTATCTATGCAGCAACAGCCATCACTGTGGATATCTACATGATTGCATCTATATAGCAAAAAAAGGCTTCCAAAAATCCAGGGGAGGTTAGGAAGGATCACAGGGACCAAAAAAGAAAAGGGACCATCAGGGGTGGCAGGACAGAGCTGGGGGGGTGTCCATGGTGTGAGGCATCTGAAGGCATCTCTCATAAGCTGGACAGTGAAGCATTTGTTCTGTAAGGCAGTCAGGAGCTGCACTAAAATGCCAATATGCATTTTGACTGGGGGATAATTCCAGACTCCCATGAGCAGCCCCAGGAGGAAGAGGGGCAGTGAGGCTGCAACTGTGCAGAGTCCCAGCCACACAGAGACTGCTTGGGATGCAGGCTGCTTGGCTGAATGTTTAATAAATGCTTTTTCATCTTACCCAGCCAGGTAGATTAGGTGACATGTGAGGCCCTCCATCTCCACCTGGTCCAACAGCAGGATTTTTCCACCTTCTGAATGGCAGGAGGGAGGCAGCTGCTTATTCCCAGTATGGAAATGGTGCAGTTGTAGCTCCTCTGTTGTCTCCAATGGGCCCTGAAAGAGCAGGGAACACAAGGGTGAGTAATTGATCTCATATCAATTCTATACCAGAAACTCTCACCTTCACAACTGGGTGACAAAATGGCTTCTAAAACCCTCTCAAGCTCCCAGTTTCCAATTAGGAAAAGGTAATATATGTGGAAATAACCAACCTGCTGCTTTCTCCCAACCTGCCTACAATTTCCATGACTAAACATAACATGTCCCACAGAAGACTCACATTTGAAGGAGTGTGGATGAAGACAGATTATCCAAAAGACATTTTAGACTGTGAAAGCAAGGTACAACTGGGGAAAAACCAGAGTGTAACGTGTATTTATGACTATTTATTTAATTTAATGCTGCTGACTACTGTACTGGTCCCTGACTTTTTTCCAGGGAGGCTGCTGAATTTTGCTGTACAATGACATTGAGGTGCTAGTGCCTGGGAAGGGCATTCTGTGGTTCATCCTGGGACAGGAGGGCCCTGATTCCCCACCGTGACTTGCCAGACTGTCCCAGAGTCCTGATTCCCCATTACTCACTCCCACAGTTACAAAGCACAGAAAATTCCCCTGCTGCTCATCATGCCAATATGCATTTTGAATTTCAAGCAAGACAACCCTGTGGTTCACCTTCCCATGCAAAGAAAAGGGACACATCATGAAAGAGAAACTTGGGGTGTTGGGGTCTCTTCCACCTGGCTGGGAGTGCTTTGTACTTAGCTGGATGTAACCAGTCAGGAGGCAGAGAAACCCACCTGAGCAAGAGGGTCACAAATAAATGCTGCTGATCACAGTTGGTTTCTCACCAATTTCACGTTCTCTTGGTGGTTGGGGAGGCAAGAAATCCCTTCACTCCTCAGTGCATCCATCCTTCCAGCTTTTGCCATGGCTTCAGGCTCGGGATGTTCCCTCAGGCTGGGCCCCAGAGACAGCATTGCACAAGCTCTGTTAAACTAATGAGAGGCACAGGCAGCTGTAACAATCCCAAACACTAATATTTATTCTACCTGCACATTAAACTGGGTTTTTAACATGATTGACATCTATTCTGACACACAGCAATGTTAAATCCTTCCTTCTGGGCACCAACCAGAACCTTGTCCATATCCTTCAGACAGAGGGAGGTTTATCTTTGAGGTCCTAAGGTTCTTTTTCTCAGATTTCTAGTTATTGACTTCCTTTTTGCCACTTGGCAGCAAGTCTGGCTTGGAGTTGGATGGGATTCCTGATCTTTTATTGCCTCTTAATTTATCATAGTAGTAATAAAAGAAGGGGAAAAGCCATGTCTTCAGGCAAAACCCACAGTGGCACTAGAGGTGAGGGCTTAAGCAAAGCCTTGGGGTGTTTTCACCTCAATGCCTTCCTCTAGAGAGCTATAATAGGAATCACCTGCTCCTGATCAGGCCCAATTGACAGGTTAATTCCTTCTGGAATTTTGGACCCATCAGTTCCTGATTATGTTTCCTGGAGGAACCAGTAATGCTTTCTAGGAGTGAGCCCAGCAACCTGAATAATGTTACAGGGGGTGGTGCTTCCCTCAGCAGTCACAGCCAAGTCATAGCTTGGCTTCCACCATCTGATTTTGCTTCCCTGCTTCCCCTGTGCCAGAAATCCCACGTTCTTTTCACAGCAGACACATTTCCCTGCTGAGTCCTCCCTCTGACATTTGCACCTCTGCCAGGTGAGCACAGCTGGGGTTTGATTTGCAGGATATGAATGATGAGAAAAGAGGGATTTTAAAAAAGGCATTTCTCCAGCCAAGCATGCAAACTAATGCCAATAGCTAGTAGCCTAATTCCTGCCAAGTAAGATGCTCCCCATTGGGAGGAGGGGGAAGGGGGAGCAGAAAGCTTCAATCTGCCAGTTTGGGTATCTCTTTATATGGGAGAAGGGACATACTCACTAATCCTGGCTTGATACAATCTCACCTCTGATAAACACACACCTAATGCTTACCTTAACAGAGCTGCTTGGGTTATGGCACCTGGGATGAGCTCAGTGGGTATGAGTCCTGGGTAAGAGCTGTGCAGTCAGGCATTCCTAAAGTAGATACCAGAGGTATCTAGTGCAGCACCTGTGTGTAGGAAGGACCAAAAAACAGGTTACTCCAGGTGGTAAAATGGCCAAGACAGCGGCATTGCTGGGGCTGCACTTTGCACTTCGAGGCAGAAATGTACCTGCAGTGGTAAGGGTAGGAATGAGCTATGGATTAATGGGATAACTGTGTTTTTGGGTGCTCTGCAATTAACTGATAATCCCAGGCATGCTTCGGTCAGAAAACTTTGATGTTAATTGATATTAACTGATACTAACTTCTGCATCAATCCTTTTTGGCTTCCTTAAGTCGTTTGGGGGAAGAGAAAAAAGTCACAGGACTTTGATCTCTCCTAACACACCTGTCCTGCTGCTGACAGAGTCTGCATTTACACCCAGCTCAGGCTGTACCTGTCTGCTGTGGGACACCTGAGCCCTCCTGTCTGCTGTAGATCTAATAAAGGGAAACCTTAGAGGTGTGCAACATGCCTTTAGTATAATATGACCCTGTGTTAAAAGGGGTAGGGTTTCAAAGCACAAAGCTTTGCTGGATTTGAAGCCCTGGCACAAAACTGCCTCTGAAATGATGATGCCTACACTGGCATATCCCCTCTGGGAAAGCCTGGAATGCTAATCCTGGAATGCAGTTCACCTGGGTGTAGATGGGGACAGACTTTCCAGCCTACTTGACTCTTGAGAACTGTCCATGTATCCTACATATAAACTTTTTCTTACCTTTATACAGGAAGGTAGAAATTTCTTTTCTAAATAGTGACTGGAGATACTTTTGGTCTGGGTACTTGATCAAGACCTTTTGGATTTGCTGCACTGACTGTTCTACCCAGGAGCACTGCCAGTCAGTGGCTGCTTTTCCCAATCAAGATAGAAACAAACCGCTTCCTAATTTAGAGGTGGAACTTTCTGCTTCCACAGTGTGCAGAAAATCCAGTCTTAAAAACACTGTTTGAAGGAACAGTGCCTGGCTCAGGGGAGGCAATTCTGTCCTGCTTGTCCAGGCAGCTGCTGCCATCCCACAGCTCTTGACAGATCCCTGCTCAACTCCAGGAGATCTCCCGCTGGGATCTCTGCCAGGCTCGCTGCCACTGACACGTTTCATGGCACAGCCACGTGGACTCTGACTTAGTCTTTTCAGCCAGTCTCAGCACTAGTTAAAATACCTGGCAGGGGCTTGCTTAGAACAAAACTCCAAACAGAGACTCTTAAACCAAAGCCCACAGGGTGAGTGGCTCCCGGGACACCTGTGTCAGTGTAGTTTCTGTGCTGATGTTCCAGCCCATCTCCCCACCGGACACGCTCTGCTCTCTGTGCTTTGCAGTCTCTACAGCACGAGTCTCTCTGTGCCATAATACCTTTCTTTTTCTAGATGTGCACACTGGCCAAATAATCTCCTCGTGTCTTGATCGACTGCTGGTTGAGGCCATTCCCTAATCTAGGCAGACAGCATGGGCTTACCCCTTAGCATGGGTGCGTGGCGTGCCCTCCTCTGCCACACGTTTTGCAGTGCTTGCTATGGCTTTTCCCTCTCCCCTGTCCCCTCTGCTGCTGGACAATCATTCCCTGTGTCATAGATGGACTGACCTGGTGCTGTCCCTGCCTGCCTTTCCCCCCCTGCAGTCTGTATGCTCTTTAAGTGAATGTGTTTCAATATTTTTTTTTTTTTCAGTAGGGAAAAGGACTTCCTTCTGCTGAAGGAATTATATTTGCACATGGCTCAGGGAGGTTCCTCCTCTGGCCGTTTCTGTTACCTCACTCATTTAGGCCAATTCCATTGCTAACGTTAAAGGCCACCTTCCCCAAACCCAGACTCCTGGAATAGTTAGGGAATAAAAATCCAATGTGCAGCTCAGGTTCCAGAGCCGTGTGGTCGTGTCTCCATTTCGGCCCAGCGGAATAATCGGGATTTGGGAGAGCGGCTGTTACCGAACCCAGCAGAGAGGTGGAGCCTGTGCCACAGGCGTCATTCCCATCTCCACCAGCCCACCTCCCGTGAAATAGCACTTACAGAGCAGAGATGGAAGCACTGACCTGGCTCTGGACGCGGTCGGAGGGAGGGAGGAGCAGCAGGACCGTCGCAGCACGTCCGCCCAGGAGTGGCCGTGGCACCTCCGGCACGTCCCCATTCCCGCGGCACTTCGTGTCCCATCCCGCGCTCCAGGGCTGGATAAAGCTGCTAAAAACCTGGAGCGTGTTCTCCCCACCCGAAGCCCTGGATCCTGCACCCCTTAATTGCTGTAACCGCAAATTAACGAGGAGTGGGTCCCAACACTTCCCTCCTGGAATTCGCCACCAGAGCCCGGGCTGGAGTACCGAGGTGAACTCTGGGCTGGGGTGGGGGGAGGCCCGCGGGTTTGTTTTAGGAGTTGTCTGACTTGTCAGGAACTTTGCGCTGTGCGCAAACCGCGGTAAAAACGCTACTGAAAGGACCTGCTAGAACCTCTAGGAACTGTAAAGGCTCTGCAGCCAAACTCGGTGTAAGTAGCTAGTACATGGAAGTACGGTATCAATTAAAAAATCTATCAAACAAACAGCGGGAGTCTTCGTTCTGTTTATTATCCTGCCTGTTCTGGAGTCCCCTCTGCCGTTTCCGAGTACAGAGTCTTTGCAGAGACCAACCAGGACCAGCTCTTCCAGGCCTTTACCACCACCCTGGAAAACCCCCCAGCTTTTCAATTTACTCTTTTTTTTTTTTTCCCCTGTGGGATTCTCGAGCAAAACTTTCCACACCACATGGCAGTAAATCACATCTGTCTGCAGGAACTGGAAGAGTGAAATGTATGACCCCTCCAAAAAAAGGCATCTCAAGAAGATGCCTGTGGGATACAGGGAGGTGCAGGACAAGGCCCTTCTTTACCACCTGAGGTAGTTCTCAGTTTACTCCTTTTTTGACTTAACAGCATGACAACACCAGGGGGGGTTTTCTGTGCTTCACAGAGGAGCAGAGCTGAAGTGGGAGAGAGGTTTTGTGACCTTACCTAAAAAACCACCGTGGGCTCAGTGCCGTGGTCAGTGCTGGAAACTCTGGAGCTACAATCCAGTCCCTCCTCTGTTCTGTGGATTTGGAGTTAGGATTATGCCAGGCAAATCATTGCAGGGAAAAAGATGACATCCAGCTGAATTCAAAGAGGAGCTGCTTTCCCCCCCTTTTTGGATATTAGACTTTAGGGAAATGGTGCCCAGACTACAAGTGGAAAACGTGCTCCAGTTGCCAGACTTGGCTCTGGATTTGGGAGCAATCCTACAATGAAGACCGTAGTAGTTTACTAAAGTCGACACCCACTCTAAAAAAGGGGTATTGAACAACTGCCAGTTAGAAATCTGGCCGGAGCCTGACTTTCACATGGAGTAATTCCCGTGGTTTTTAGCAAACACAAAAACAGCAGCAGAACAAAGCAGAGGGAGTTCCGTAGGTGGGAAGCATGCCTGGAGTCACAAGCACCTTGTAACTACTTGGAAGCGTCGGTGTAGCAAAACTTGTCAACTCTGCAAGCAGTACAGGCTCCATTGCAGGAGGGATGTAACAACATTGCCATAGGACCAAACCAAACTTTCCCCCACTTTAAGGTGCAATTCCACCCTGGCCAATGTTTCTGCCTTCTTTTCCACTTCCAATCCCGGTTGTTGAGCTCAACTGATCTACCTTGGAGACCAGAAGACAAATGTTATGCTGCTTAACCCTCTGAAGAGGTAAGTTCTCACAGGAACAATGGAATTTACAGCGTGATTCCTGGGCAGCAGGGGATCAAGTTAGGATGAATGCTGACTATTCAAACCAGTGAATAATTACTACAAGAAAGCAGTAACTAGGGAAAATGGGTGTTTTTCTGTCTATCCCTCTAGATGGTGCTGCGCTATAGTGTGAGAGAGCTATCACAGCTGTAAAATGTACAACCATTTTACCAAGGTGTTGTCCTTCCCCTGCGAGGGCTTTGCCTCCTGTTTATTTTCCTTGCCTACCTGCCTTCCTTTCTGGGGTTTCCCCGAAAGGGGTGGGTCCCGTGCCTTGTCCTGCTGGCCTGGTTGCTGTTGTAGAACGTGGCTCCACAGGTTATTCCTACCACTGTGTCTCTGTGTACTCCAGGAGTAAACCTGCTGTGCAAGGCAGATGGAAGGAGCTGAGAATATTGACACTTGCTAAATGAAAGGGAGGGGATACAGGAGATTCTTGTACTTACATCACCCTGCCTCCCAAAGCAGGAGTGCTTCAGGATCTCTGTTCTCAGTGTCCTCCATGAGCAAGTGTGAACATGGCACAGGGACCCTTCCTTCCTACTATACATTTTCAGCTATTTTAGTGCCTTACAGTCCTCACCCTACTCTGCCTGTGCGTGGGCAGCCCAAAGTCCAGAGCAATTTACCAAACAACTAATTAATTAAATTCTTCTGTTTTAACACTAATAAAACTGTTTAGTCTGCAATATATGGTGGAACATCACCCTAAAATGACCTCATCCCCAGTCCTGTAGGCCACAGTAACATGACATCCATACCCTTTACCTCTGCAATGGAGAACTAGCATATTTAGCAAATAAAGGTGGTGGTGGCAGCAGCAAAGAAGTGACACATAACATTTACAAAGCCATTGACGTGATGATGGAACTGAAACTTGGGAAGGAGCCGTGCTGCCCACACCCCTGTGCCGTTTGCTCAGCATGCTTCAACAGAAGAGTCCTTCAGCAAACGGGCTGGCAGCTCAGGATGGAGTCATGAGACCAAAGTCAAGGCTGTACAGAGTCCAAGGCAAATGGAAGAGAATTTACACTTCCCCGTGTTTCCTCCCGACGGCGCAGAGCTCCCCCTCAAACCTGGCTGGCATGACATGGTCCTTCTGCCTTCAGAGCCCCTGCAAGGGAGAGAATTCCTCTTGGACCCTTCTGAAGTGAGGGTCGAGGTAGGATTAGCACAGTAACTGACAGGATGGGAACAAGAATTTAAAAGATCTTAATCCTTCCTAGCAGATGCCCTCATGGGCACGGCTCCCCATCTGCAGGGGACAGTGACAATTCCCAACTCAATAGGAAGGGGCAAAGGAGGTGGAATTTCATCATACCCACAAAGTGCACGTGTGTGTTGGTGTGGGGTTTACAGTAACATGACTACACCCACCCCCTAAAGTCACCTGTATTGCTTCTCAGGGCAGTGGGGAAGCTCCAGAGGAGGAGCACAGCCCCAGGAGTCTCCCATCCAGCTCCTCTCCAGCCCCACGCACACCTGACCCTCTGCAGGGAGGCTGGAAGGTGGGCAGACACCAGCAGTGACTGTGTCCTCATCACCTACCTTGGTGCCGTTGGTTCCACTGACTCCTCCCTGCTATTCCTCCACTGGCACAGCACAGTTTTCCTTGTTTTCTGATGGAATCGCAAGATAGTCTGTCCTGTAGTTGGAGGGAAGGAGGAAAGCATAACCTCAAGTGCTACAGTGCAAAAGGCAGTTTGGGTCCTTTCACCTTCACTGAATGCCTGGAAGTATCTCTGAGGTAACAAATGTCACCTGTAGAAGATGCTCGTGGCAGGAAACACCCCCTGGCACAGTCAGGAGCAAACACAGAGGCTTCCCTACTGGAAAATCCTACACAGACAGCCTCCCTATTATGTGCAAAGAGCACCCTTATCCAAGCCAAGCGTGTAGAAAGATGGGAATGGGCCAGTAGGAAACCAGGCCTTCCAAGAGCATCAAACCATTCCAAACCAGGCCACCTGGGGGTACCACACACTGTGGCCACACTCCCTGCCCAGTGTGGTGTCCTTAGTACTCCTAAACACTCAAAGAATTTTGGGCAGTGCAAACATCAACTAGACCATGGAATAGCAAGGTTGAGGCTTCCTGCAGTCTGCTCTGGCCTGGGACACCTGAAGAACCCTTGGCACAAGAGCTCCTTTCTCCAGAGATTCCACACTTACGCATTTTCCTGGGCAGCCTCCTCTGCCTTGGAGACTTTCCTGTAGCAATAGACCATTTCAATCAGCAGCCACAGGGTGAGGAAGACCAGCAGGATATACATCATAATTTCTGAGATGACAGAGGTGAAGTCTTCTCCAGCTGTTAAGAATATGAAATAATCCCTGATCATTTCCATGCAGTTACTGGAGCACAGCAGCTCCCTGGACGCTTTTCCACCCTCGTGTCATCCTTCCTAACCCACCTTGGCAGAGCCATGCAGGTGCAGTGAGGGGGCAAAAGAGAGGGACCAGGAGAGGCTGCCAAGAGCAGCGATCCCACTGGGTGTCTCCAGTGGGCTCCAACATGCAGAGCCTCGCGTGCTGTGCCACCCCCACATCCCCACAGATTGCTCACTGATGGCCTATCTCGTCCTCACGCTCTGTTTCTTCCCTGAGTCCTGCTCGCTGGTGTTACTTGAGATGAAAACACAGAGGTGCTCGTGGGGAAGAGGGAGGGGAGCACACAGCAGAAGAGATGAGGGCTAAAAGCTCCCATCCCTCTCTGAAGGGAACAGAATTCCCACTGCTTTCTAACAAGCCGGGATTTTAGCAAAACCAAGAGGGCCGGAAAGACTGGGGAGCACTCCAGAGGGAAGGAGGGTGGAGGCAGGAGACTGGTATCAAAATGGAGAATGAGTCTCTCCAGCAGGGAGGGGGCGGCAGCCAGGGAAGCGCTGCGGCTCCCTGGGAAAGGCGGTGCTGCAGCATCCCGGAGCCACCACAGGCGGAGCTGGAAACCTCTGCTCGCGCCTGCCCAGCTGTTCCCAGCTGTGCCCCAGCCTGCCAACCTGACTGTACCTCCCCACGCTCTCAGAGAGCCACTCTGTGCCCATAAAGAGCCCGCAGCCAGCAAACAGGGGGCAGGTCTTTGCTGCTCAACCCTGCGAAGGCAGGCACGGTTATCTGTCAGCTCAGTGCCCCTCTCCTGCAGTGCCATGACAAACTCCATCCCCGGGTGACAACACCCACGGGCAGTGACAGCACAACGCGCTCCCTGGCAGCCCTTCCTACCCTCCTCCACCACGGTGAGGTGGATCAGCCTGGAGCTTGTGAAGAGGGGTCGGTGGATCTCGAACTCGAACTCCCGGGTGATGTTACAGGTGTAGATGCCGGAATCGTTCAAGGTCACGTTTACCACGGTGATGGACACATCCTGCATGTCTTTGCTGCCATTCCACTGGATCCGACCGCTGAAGCGGCTCGGGAACTCGTGGTTTGTTTTCCTGTACTCGTAGATCTGGGAGGAAATGTGGAAAGGAATCCTGGTTAGTCACTGGCCTGGACAACAAACACCACAGCACCCCTCCAGCTACGCTCATGGATGTTCTGGGCCTCCTTACTAACAGCAGCTGTTCATGTTCCATCATCCTTTACCTCCAAATATCAGACAACTTGAGAACAGGCAGAAAACTGAATTATCAGAAAACTGGTATCTCCATCACAGAGGCAGAAAAACTAAGGCACAGAAAACCACCAGCACAAATGGACAATGACACAGAAAAGCAGCAAAAACTGGAACTAAGAAGCAGGATCCTGTATAGCCCTTGTGCCTGTCAGTCACTGCATGCAAGACCATCTAAAGAAAGAACCATAGAACATATACAGCAAAGACAGTCATTTGGGGGAAGCCCTGGGATACCCATCTGAGATGAAGAGCTGCAGGGTAAAGGTGACAGTGGGACATTCTGGCTGACCACAATCCCCTCATTACACTGCCCATCCCAGCTCACTTTTGTTGGCATTCTTTAGGTTGCCACTGGCAAATGTATCCCCCCAGGTCACTGAAAGTGAATTCCTGTCTCATTCCTTAGTGTGGTTCCTTTAGTTCTCAGACAGAAGGAGAATATTTGTCATCTCGCCTGGCCCTGCTCAGTCAGGATGAAACGCAGCCACTGATCTAATGCTCCATACTCAGATAAAATAGCTAGAAAGAAACATGCACTGAACTTCATCTTTTTCTCTAATTCACCATTCTTCCTTGCATTCCAGTTGCCCCTCATCTCTGCAATTTCCATTTTGGTTCACTCTGAAAATGGATTACACCTTTTTCCCGACAGGGATCCGAAACCACCCCCAGAGATCCTCCTACAGTCAGGATAACACTGCTTTCTCTGAGGCAAAAGAAGTCAATCCTGTCCTGCAGTTTTACTGGAGGTAAATTTAACCTCCAAAAGAGCTCCTTTGGGATTCAGACCTGGCCAAGGGAAATGAGTGCCTGTCCATACTTTGGCTTCCCTTCTTGATGTTCTTAGAATAGGTATTCTTAGACTTGAAGTCAAGGAATGGAACTGGAAATTGGCATTCATGACCCAAATGTCTGAACTCAGGAACAGATTCTAGCTGTTCCTGCCATGGGTTCATGCTATGCCCAAGTGTGGAAGTAGGCTAAGTAAGAAGACAGTTCAGTTGCTGCTCAAAATTGGTGCTGTGGAACCTCTGGATGAAAATGCTGCAGAAATTGTGAAGATCTGCAGCTCAGATGAACTCCAAGCTCATCATATGAAAGCAGCCTATGGGACATTTCTAGAGACTTGGAACCAGCATGTGACAGAAAGCTTTTGCTCCTATCTTTGGTTCATACCTGGGTCTCTCCCCTTCCCTTGCCCAGTCCTCGGGGATCCTGCCCCAGGACAAACTTACACTCTCATAAGGACCTTTTGGCTTCTCCCTCACGAGTTCACTGGGCTGTGTTTCACAGTAAGACCTATGAAAACAAGCTACCAAACATACATACAGGTTCATCCTTTCCACCCTCGGGCCTGTAGAACCATTCCACCACCGTGCTGGCTGTCACCTCTTCCCTCTTCATGCAGGAGATGCAGAGCAGCTTCATGTCTTTTCCTTGGACAGCCTCTGTCTCAGATGGGACTTCAACACATACTGCAGAACAAAAGCCAGCTGGGGGGAAAGGAGCAGCAGGGAAGAAGTGTTAAGACAGAAATAGAGATGCATCAATTATCCCCACCTTGGCATTTATGATCACGTTGTCCCCCCTGGAAAATGGTTTGATTCATTACTAGCACTGTCTGATAACAGATTAAGTCTCAAATGTCAAATTTTACCAAGCTTCCTTCTCTGAGATATTAATAATTCATAATAATTAACAGAGGGTAATCACTTCACACAGATTCACCTCTCCAGCACCTCCTTTGCCACAACTTTGAACTCTCCCCGAGTAATTAATGCCACTCTAAAGGCATTGTTCGTTCCCTCCCATGCGTGCTGAGCATGCTCCTGTTCCAGCAGCAATTACAGTCTGGGATGAGGGAAAGCCCGGAATTCCAGGGTGGAGGAACAGCTCACTCTTTGTGTGAAGTTAAAAGGTCTGGATGCTTTAATCTATCAATGTGTTCAAAACCCATGAGGATTTGCCACCCTTCCTGTCTCAGCTCTGTGGGCAGTACTGGGAACCAAGGGGCTTGGACATGAGTAAATTTGGCAGCAGGAGGAGTTTATTGATTTTACATGCATTCCTGCTCAAAATGCTCCCACTCGGATCTGAGCTAATGCAGGCAACTCTCAGCTACTGCTCTTGCAAAGAAGAGAAAAATCATTGCATGTGAAAGCACATACTTGAGCAGAAAAGGATCATTTCAGCACGACATCTCAGACCAAATCCCTGCTGACATTTGTCCCCTGGGCTAAACAATACCGGGCTCTGTCTGCCCAAGCCTGTCTCCAGAGCCCAGACGCTGACTTTGCTGGCTGCTCCCTCCTGCCCAGCCTCTCATACACCATTAACCCACTCTCTGGAGCTCTGTATTATCCCAGGAACTATTCCTGGAAACAGCCTGATTCCAATTCTCATGTACTACCAGCTCCATGAGTAGCACCATCTTTCAGGGAGAAATAAGGAAAAGCTACTGGATCATGCTTTGTTCTGGTTAAATCAGAAGCACACACACTCAACACACAAGGCTGGAGGGACATGCACATCAAAATGTGGCCGTAGTAGCAAAACCAACCAACCTTTTCCTGTGGCAGAAATACACCTGCAATTGCAATAAACTCATTTACTCTGGTTTGTACAGACTGAGCACTAACACACGGCTTAATGGTCTGCACATCCTCCCTGAAGGCAGCTAAACGTTAAATTCCATTGCAAATTCCCAAACAACAGCAAGCAGCGGGGAACATGCACATGCTTTGTAAGTCTCCTTAGCACCGAGGTATTTTCCTTAACACCGACGTATTTTCTCTGCTCTTATCAACTCTGTCACATTCACACTAACTCTGCACGAAGGTAATTCCCTTCTCTTGTAAACAAAAAGCCACTTGGCAGCGCGAAGGGGAACCCTGCTAGGAAAAGCGGAGCCTTAAAGCAGCATCCTTGGAGAGGCAAAGCACCAGATGTGGCGGAGAGCCACGGGGAATGGAAGCACCTACCCCAGACCAGCAGCACGAGCGAGGACGCCCAGAGCAGCCTCGGCAGCGCAGCCATTGTTCCGATATTTCAGCCTGGGCAGAGTCTCCTTCCAGAGATGCTTCTCCCCTGCTCGCCGCGGCCCCGGCGCAACAGGATGCCGGGCGAGAAGGAGCCGCGGGCGCGGCGGGAGGATCGCGGTGAGCGGGGCAGCGGGCTGGGCTCGGCCGCGGGGGCGGCAGCACCACGGACAGAGCCCGGGGCCGGACTGAGCCCGCTGCGCTCCGCGGGGCGCGGCCGGCGCTGCGCAGCGTGCGGGAGGATGCGCTGGGGGACCGCAGGTGCGGGAGGATGCGCTGGATCCGCGGGTGCGGGAGGATGCGCTGGGGCCACAGGAGGATGCGCTGGATCCGCGGGGGGATGCGCTGGGGCCGCGGGCGGGCGGAGGCGGCGGAGCAGCAGCAGGTGCCCCGTGCGGGGCGCGGCCGCCGCTCTTTGTTCCGCGGGATGCGGGGCGCGGATCCCGGCCGGGAGGAGGATGCTGAGGATGCTGGAGGAGCCCGGGCGGGGGGCACGGCCGGCACAGGCATGCGCGGCCACCTCCCCCGGCCCCTGGGCGTGCAGGGCTCCTCCCGCTCCCGGTCCCGCCTGGGGGCTCCGGTGACCCCTCTGCCGCCTCCCTCTCTGGCTGGCTAGAGAGGGGATATCATAGAATCATAGTGGAACGGACCTGAAAGACCATCCAGTTCCACCCCGCTGCCATGGGAAGGGACACCTCCCACCAGACCAGGTTGCTCCGACACTTCCTTTGAACACTTCCAGGGATGTGGCATCCACAACCTCCCTGGGCAACCTGTCACCCCACCCTCACAGTAAAAGGTGTGACAACCTATCACCCCAACCACACGATAAACAATTTCTTCCTAAAATCCAAACTAAATTTCAGTCTGTACCCATCACTCCTTGCCCTGTCTCTGCGGTTCAGCATCGTTGTCCTGCCTCCAAAAGACCCAGAGGGGGAGGGTGGGGGAGTTATCCCTGCGGGGTCACACAAAGGCCTCTGCTGCTAATAAGTTTAATACTAACGTTTGCACGGCTCTGAAGGTCACAGTTGGAAATACAGGGAAATCCTCTCTCCTCATGTTCCAGTCTGATTCCCGGGGGTTTAATGCCGGTAGCAGGCTGGGCTTTCTCTCCTTGGACTGGGGCCACCATGCCCTGGAGGGTTCCTCCAACTTTGAAGGTCACAGTGGACAGAGAGGGGAAAAGGAAGTGCTTTTAAAATGTGCTCCCTTTTTAAAGCATCTACAGCTCAATACACAGCACAATTAAACCTGACCAACCCCGTGGGGGAACGACATGGGAGTGACTGGCAGTGCCAAAACTCAGCGTGCAGATGGCCAGGCCCACCCAAACAGGGACATTTGCAGCCAGCAGAAAGCACCAGCCTCAGCTGCACAGGCTCTCAGAGGGGCACACCCTGCTGCTGGTGGGCACTGCCACGGCTCTGGGTGGGCACGGGGGCCCGGTGCAGAGGGCACACACATGCAAGTCAGGTCCCTGCACTGCTTAAGCAAAGCAGGCACAGAACAAAGCCAACACTTTTCGCAGACATCACCTAATTGTGTTTGTAGCAGCAGGCTGCATTCATCATCTGCCAATAGCCACACACAGCCACTGCCTCCACGTCAGCCTTCACAGGCTCCTGTGACGACTCCAAGTAATTCCTCACTAAGGACATCCTCCTCATTCCTTGCTCTCTTCATTGTGCTGACTGCACAGGTTACTCTGCCCTGTGCCAACCCACGTCTGGCTGTGATCCCTGAAACCTTTGCAGCGTGAAATATTCCAGCAGGGACTGACTAAAGCCATGACAGTCCCTACACACTGGCTGTCGGGTTTCACTGTCCCTCTGCTCCCAGGGTTCTTTGAGGTCCTGTTTATTCCTACCAGCACAATTCTCAAAGAAAACACCTATTTAACGTGTCTCCAGGAGCCAGGTATGACTAGAAAGAGAAATAGCTTTGCAAGTTGCAGATGCCAGCAACACACTTCCAATTCCCCTCTTAGAAACCATCCATCATGGATATCCAAACCTTAAAATCTGATTTTTCTCCACAGGAAGACAAAACAGCAGACACAATATGTAGTTTAACGCAGCCACTAAACTATTTGCTTTTCTCCCACTGCCCCTTCTTATATTCACAGCAAATCCACAAAGGGACAGGCAGGTTAAGCCACAGGATTTGCTCCCAACCCTTCTGGAACAATCCAGCCCACGTGTGGTGGCTGAGTGCTGATGGTGGGTTTTTTATAGACACAGGAACTACTGGATAATGTCCTTGGCTGTCTAGTTTGACAACCACCTGTTTCACAGAGTACCATGGAAATCACATCTATTCCCAGGAAGCACTGCCAGAAAACACAGAGCAGGGATCAGCAGAGCTGCACTGTTTGTGCTACTGCTGCTCTAATTACATTTATTACAGAGAATGCTGCCAGGGAGGAGAGAGAGGGTCCAAGAGGATTAAGAGGAAGCAGCAGCTCTACAACACTGGCTTGCTCAGAGTCACTGACTGACCCCTCAAACCTTTCTGCTCCTCCCCAGGTTAAAACAGAAGCCTTTCTCCTCTAAACCCAAACACTCCAGAATTCACCTGCCAAGCAATTTAAATTATAAGCATCCTAAAAAAAGCAATGAGGTGTCCCTCAGAATCACTCGAGCACTTCATGCTAGGTTGGTGTTGCAGCTGCTATTTAAAGAAGGGAAATTGAGCCCTGAGGTGAAAAAAACCTCTGGTGAAACTGGCCTTTGACTCTCATTTGAGTGGATTTTAACCTGGTCAAGGTGTTCACACCCGCTTCTCCAGCTCTGGAGATGCTTATTCTTCACCTGTGATTCTTCACCTAGAGCATGTTTCATGTACCACAGACAAGATCAAAGGTGATTTGAAATAAAAACCTGTAGCCCATCCAATTTATTCACCTGCCACAACCTGGGCTGGCTTTGTTTCCAAAGAAAACTTCTCTGCACTCATTCAGAGACACCATTGTATTTAGAATGAAAGAACAAGATACTTTCATTCTTGCTATAATCTGGGCTTAGCTGGGAACCACTCCAACATTCCCTGTGCCTGTTTGGAACAAGCAACAAACACCTCCCAGCCCTCTTCAGGAAAACTTGCACATAAATGGGATATTGCTTTGGGAGCCTGTTTCAGTTTGGAGCCCTGGTGGGCTGCACAAGAACTGGAGAGCTTGGATTCTTCCCAGCCCATCCCACGGGATGCACAGCTGCTCCCTCCTGCCCTGACACAACCCTGTGAACTGGAGGGCAGGTGTAACCCTTGGGACACCACAGAGCCCTCAGCCATTCCCATTCCAGGGGAAACTGGGAAGGGGATGGAATGTTGAGAGAGAAATCTTGACTGTTGAAACAGAAATCTCTGCAAGAGGCAGCCCAACTTATCATGCTGGGGTTGCTATGGCAACCCACCCAGTTAATGCTTCACAGGAGGAAAAAAAAAAAAAAAAAAGAGAAAAAGGCTGAAAAGGCTGGCACTTGTGCACAGGCACAACAAGACGAGGAGATAAAAATAATTTCAGCACCCTGCCCCCACTAATCCCTCGCTGTCATGGTCCCCGAGGCTGGGATTTGGGAGTGGGAGCACAGCCCTGCGTGTCTGCGCTCCCTGGCACAGCCACCCTGGCGGCTCCCTCTGCCATCCCCATCACATCACTCTCGGTGCCAGCATCCTCTGCTGCACAGCCCCTCCTGGCTGCCAGGGGCCAGCACACACCCACCACCGCCCGGGGATCAGCTGCTCCCACACAGCCCTCCCAGCCCCCAAAAGAACAGCCCCCTGATGGGGGAAAGAGCCGGCACACTGAGAGACCCCCTCTGCCCTCCCCACTGCTGCTCCCACACAGCAGCCTCCACCCAGGCGGTGGGAAACGAGCAGGGGTTTGCAGGGAAGGCATATACGGGATAATGAACAGCAATTTATAGATGTTGAATTTAATAGATGTAGGCACCCTTCCCACGCACTCCAAAACCCATGTGACAGAAATCTACAGCAAGGGAAAGGCTTCTCTGGTTGCCTTTACAGGGTGCCTGGAGGGCTCTAAAGGCTCATTCAGTTTTCTCTTTTCACACCCAGGTTTTAAAATGCATTGCCCGTGTACCTGCCAATTTCTGGATCCTCTGAATATCTGAAATTACAGACAACTCCATCTCTACACACCTTTGCACCTGCATTCCCAGCTGATGCGCAGTCCCCAGTGCTGGGGACTCGATCTGCAGTCCTCAGGTGCACCCACCCCCCTTCTCACCCACTCCATCCCCAAAATTCCAGTTGTAGGTCCCCATTAGTGCCTTAAGATGCAGGTACTGAGACTGACTGTGCTGTTTCACATGTTCTCCCTCCACAAATACCTGCCTGCATTTGTGTTGCATCTCTTTTTGCCAGGTCTCTCTCCCCATGCAATGTAACAACGTGGATACCCCCACGATTCCTGAACAATCTGCTCCATCCTGAGCTCTGTTTTTCTATCACACACACACTGCAGGACCTTTTCCCACTAGTTACAGATGGTGCATGTTCCTGATTTACTACTCTCCCTTTCTGCTTCCCCTGAGGACCCACAAGGCATCCTTGCCATCCCTACCTCCCAGAGAAATCCCAGGCTGTTCAACATCCCCTATTTATCCTCAGCTCTGAGGATTGTTTTCCTGTCAGGACTAAGAATAAAAACTGGATTTTAGAGAGCCCTCTCCTCTGTGAACACAAAGTGGCTGCCCTAGCAAGGACACTGCCCAAGCTGTTATGTGAGTCTTTACAGCCTTCCACAGCCCAGTTGCCAGGCAGGGAAAAGCTTCCTCAGCTGCGGAACAGCCTCACATAAGGCAGAGCCTGTGCATGCACAGAGGCCTGGCAAGGCCTGGGATTCCTTGGAGCAGCAAACAAGGCTGGGCTGAAAATCCCCCCTTCCAAGTCCAAGAAACACATGGATCTACACGCCTGCAAGTTGCTGACATGTTGTGGCGAGCAATTAAATAAACACTGTGTTTTTTTCCCCCCCCCAGACCTTTAATCCAGGCCATGTTTGGAGGTGTGTTACTGTGTACATCCTGGAAATTGTAAGCCCTGGTGTCAGTCCAGGTGCTTTTGGGTATTGTTTTCTGGGACTCGATGCCAACAAAATCAAGCAGTGCATCTGCACATAGGCAAGCCTTTGTGTGCTGGAACTGAAGGGCTGTTTTACCAATCCCAGCCTAATGAGGTGGCACTTTCACAGATATGCTTTTAAGCCTCTCCTCAGCTCATTCACTTCAGCAGTGGATGAAAATCCATTAGCGTGTCAGATTGCCACACGTATTCATTCACATTTGCTCATTTAATTTCTGAATTCTCGCTGCTAGTAAATTACACAAATGCATCAAATATTTCAGCTCCCTGCAATGACTTTTGGAGAGAAAAGCTTGCTCAGCAAATGTTGCTGTCTTACCTTGGCTGGGTGGAGGTGCTGGCTGCTGCTTTCCTGAAACATGAATAAGGCTGGATCTGCTCCCAGCTGTCAGCAAACGTGGACAGATAGCATTCCCAAGTTCCTTAGAAGACCAAGAGACTTTCTAATGGAGATGTTTTTCTTGCAGAATCGAGTCACCCACTGTAAAAGAGAAATTTTGAGGATTTAGAACCTTTATAATCCTACCCCCTCCCATCTGTGGGTTCCTAACTTTGTCCTCCTGGCAGAACGCTGCTGTTATCTTTCATCTAAAACGACAAGCATGTGTGTAACACACCAGACATCACACAAGGGAAAGGAGAAACAGTTTTACAGCTTAAATATGACCAAATTGAAGGGTCCCAGAACATGCTGAGTTGGAAGGGACCCACAAGGATCACGGAATCCAACTCTTGGCCCTGCCCAGGACCACCCCCAAGAGCCACACCACGTGCCTGAGGTCTTTTGTCTCCTGTCAGTGACAAACATCTCCCTGGTCAAATTCAAAGGTGCAGCAGAAGTGACACAGAGATTTGAACATGTGAAATATCCATTTCTTCCCCCCAAGCCACCACTTTTCAAAGGGAACTCCTTGCTGGCACTTCAGTGTCTGAGCAGGCACCTTCTGGCTGGGTGCTCTGCTACAGTTTGCTTGCCTTTAGTAGTTGTTTTACTAAACAAAGTTGTTTGTTTTAAGCAAAAAAAAATGCAAATAAATTTAGAGTGTTCATAGGTTTCCATCCAGAGGCCAAATAAATACTCATAGGGAAGGAGAAACTAGAGGGAGAAACCCCTGGAGTGGGGGGGCATGGGGGAAGGAGAGAGAGAACATGTATGTGCACACACACGTGTGTACATGCCTGCAGGTGCCGCAGGCAGAGGGAAGGCATTCCTGGAGCTGTGCAATCCTGGGAAACACCGGCAGCGCTCCCGCATTCCCGGCAGGTCGCGCTGTGTCTCCGCAGCGCTCGGGGCGAGCCGGGCTCCGCTCCCCGCTCAGCAGCCACCGAAACCCCTCTGCTCCCGCGTCCTTCGCATCCCTCGGGCTGCATCTGATGGCACCGGCATTAATTATCCACCTCGGAGAGTCCCCATCGCAGACAAGACGCTTCGCAAACGCTGCGCTGAGAGCTCAGTGCAGCCTCTCTGCCCCAGGGTTTAGTGGCTCCGAGTTCTCCAGCTGTCCCAGGATAAAGTCGTTTCTCTAGGAAAACTCTAATTTATCTGCAAATAGCTGATGTGCTTGAATCACTCGCACCTTTCCCCCACTTACTGTGAAACGCTACAGAAATACATCAATTCTCTTCAGAGAAACGGGGGTGCAAACCTACATTAAAGTGGCACATGGCAATTAATCAGCTGCAAATGCTTATTAACACTTGACGTGCAAGTCCAGATACTCCGAATTTCACCCCAAAGATCCGAATTTCTTGATGTGAGACCCGTGAAGCCTCTGCAGCAGAGCAGCTCTGACAGCGTGTGACAAATTCTAAAAGCATTTGGCCATAAAGGACTTAAGTGATGTGTCATCTCTGTCCAACCTTCAGGATTAGATTTCCGTGGCACAATAAAAGCAAGAGGGATGCAGAAGTTCCTCTCCAGCCTGAACCTTGGCATAAAGTACCGACCCTGCTCCACTCATGTGCTTGCCTTGCTGTGTCCTCGCTCCTGCTGCTTCACCCCCTGCCCCTCCCAGAGGAATCCGTGTTTTCTGGGAGGCAGGGAATAAATGCCACCAGCAGCCCCTTCAGCAGGGCACGGCGACAGCTCCGGAGCAGGGTGAGCTCACTGCCTGGAGGTCACAGAGGCTGCTGTTTCAAGGGCAGCTCCAATGAGGTCATCAGCTCAAGCCGGTGTTTTGGCAAGGGCTAAAAATCAGTGCCAAGTGCCAGTGAGGTGTGGAGGATGAATCAAGTTCAAGAGCATTCTTGGCCCTAATGGGGACCAATTTTTTTTTTTTTGAATTTTACGTTGGAAACAGTTTCCTTCTAGAGAGGGAGATGGGATTGCCCAGCTCCAGAACAAGGGACACTGTTGATCTACAGTGCCCATTGCTCTCACACACACACAAATGCAGAATGTTGGCACAATGCTCCCAGAAGGGCAGTATTATGAGCACAGCTTCCTACTAAATGGAAAAAAAGTAATGACAGTTTTAGTTTTCATTTATACTTGAGAGGCTTGCTGTCCTGAGAGAATGAGGTTTTATCTGCCACTTTCAGAACTTTTTCCTTAATGCTATTCTAAGTGCATACATTTGAATTATCAAAATGGACACCACTTGGACTATAATCTCTTATTCTGTTTTTGTACAGATCCAGCAACAAAAGATCCTTATCCAGTTGCAATTATCCAGTGATAACAACTGGTTTTTGACAAGGAGCCACACTGATCATATCAGAGAGAGAACATAATGCATAAATATTCCATTTAGAGTGATACACAGATATAACCCTCTCCACAAAGCTGGTTATGTTGGCAGCATCCACGTGCTCCCAGATGCCCAGGAAGAAGGAGGTGAAAGGCTGCCTCTGTGACCCACTAAGCAGATCATTTCCATTCCAAAGGCACTACACACGGCCCCACCAGTACCTGAGTTATTCAACTCTGCTCATTCACGCACTCAGGATGCTCACAGCACTTCTGCAGCAGGTAGTTCATACTTTTGTCATGCAATAAAAAGAATCCTTCATTGCAAACGTTTCTGGAAGTACAGTTTTTGTTCCAAACCCATGAGATATTTCATATTATCAAGACTGACTGTGGGTTTTTCAGGACAGGCTCAGCAGAGCTCGCTCAGAACTCTTGTGCATGGTGAGCAAACCATGATGGGGTGTCCACTTCTTGTCAGAAGTGTCTTTGAACAAAACCTTTTGGAGGACAGCTAAAATTAGCCTTTTCTATAAAATATGTTAAGCTTTATGGGAGGAATTTCTTTACATTAAACCCCCAGGCTGTGCACCAGAGAGCAGAGCCCTGGCAGCCGTTCCCTGTCAGCTGCACTTACATGTGCTCCCTTTGCCTGGCAGGGATCACATTCCCATCTCCTGCATTTCCCTGCTGTCCCTGTGCAGCTCCTCCCTGCTCCTGGGCAGCCAAGGTGCTCCGTGGGGCTTGGATTTATCACCACAGAGGGCAACGCCGAGTCCTTTGCAAAGTCCTTCCTCCTCCTCTCTCCTATCAAATCAGACAGGGAATGACACTTCCCTAAGAAAGGAGGTGTTTGTTCTATAAATAGCCTTTTTCTCACACACCACAAACATTATCACCCTTTCCCAGCATCTAAGAAGCAACAACACCCAAATAAACATCCACACTGGTTGTTTCTCTGAGAACTGAAGCAATAAAGCACATTAGTGCACATTCTGAAGGCACAAGCATTTCTGAGGCAGAAATAAAGTCTCACACATCCTCAACAAAAGCTGGAGGCTTATTTCAGTTCAGAAGGAAATGTGTTTCCTCTAAAATGCCAGAGCGCTCCTAAGCTGTAATAAAGAGTATTAAGCACTAAGAGTATTAGGGATAATTTTCTTTTCCCAGCTACTGTGGGGTCTGTAAATGCTGAATTTGAAATGCAGACATTCTAGACAAGGAGGGTCAATGCTGCCCCTCCTGATTTCTGTGGGCACTGCACTCACATCCCTCCATAAACTAATAAAAAGTCCTTTATCACTTGAACCCATGAGACGTCAAACCCTCCCTCCCAGGAGGAAGAGTGGAAGCAGAGACACACCGAGCTGAGGTGACTTGCTCAAGGCCACACATTAAACCTGAGCTTGGGGTTTGGCCCTGGACTTCCCGTTTCCTGTTTTAATGACGAGTTTAGGGCACCTCCACCCCAGCAGTGACCCCCATTCCTTCATTGCTGGCCCATGACCACACAGGGGCTGCTCTTGCTCCTTCCCCTGGTGGATCTTGCTCAGCAAAACCTCCTCACCTCGTTTCTCTTTCTAGGCAGAGCTTTACAAGCTCTTCCCCACACAGGTGCCACCTCTGGAACACAGCGGTGCCAACACACAGCAGGAAGCACTTCAGTGCTTTAAATTGCTGCAAACCTCTGCCTTTTCAACTCCAGACAGTCCTTGACTGACTGGAATCCAATACTGAAATCAGCTTTGCTCTTGGTGACAGCTCAGAACTAAATGTATGGTGTTTTTTCAACCTCTTCCCCTACATTTTTCCTTCTTGGGGCATAACATCATTTACATTTAGTGATATCCAAATTACTAAACATGCAAATAGCTGCAACTCTCTATAAAATAACTCCCTGCTCTCCAGTGAAAACACTCCTCAGCCAGCTGGAAAGACATTCCATGCCTCGCACTCAACCCAAGCCTGAAAGGGAGCAACACCAAGCCCAAGTCTAGGAATCCACGGCACGATTCCAAGCACAGGCTTGGATGGATAGGGAAGATTTAACACAGCCAGGAACATTTCCAGCATCATATAGATTCTCCTGTGTGTTATTTTAGTCTCAAAGCCAAAATGCTGGCTCGGAAGGTTCATGTGACACAGACAAAGCCCTGCTGTGAGAAGGAGCCGCCTCCTTGACTTGTTCGGGTTTTGATGCGACTATTGGAGTTGTCACCAAAGGGATCGGCTCCCCCTGGCAGTGGCAGCACTGCCTGACCACAAGGAAACACCATCACACAAATAACAGAGCTCAGCTCACGTGGCAGAGCTCACACCAACAGCTCCCAGCCCAGTCCAGCCGAACTCAGGCTTAGCAATGCAAAGTACCTGCCTTTAATCACAGCAGGCAGGAAAGCTCATCAGCTGCTTGATACGATTGTCAGTCACTAATTTCTTATTTCCAGCTGGTTTAAAGCTAATTTTAAAGCATTTTCTTAAAATAAAAATAATTTATACTGATCCCCTCCCAGGGTAATTATTCCAAATTTATAAAACATAATTCAGTTTCGATTCTACCAACTGGCATTTTGTGGGGGTGTCTCTACACTCCTAAAAAAATCACCCTGCAAATCCTTTTCAGCTCCCAGTGGAACAGAATGGCAGTGTCACCACACATGGATGTGCTGAGCTGCACCCGAGTGCCGAGCAACAGCAGAGAGGAAACTTCAGAGGGGAAAAAGCAGGAGAGAGACATGACTAAAGCAGGATGTGGGAAAAGGCAGCACAGTTGCTGGTCAGGAGAAGTGTCTGGATGCACAGACAACAGACCCCAACACTCACCTGGGCAACAACAAAGGAATTCGGAGACAGGAGCTGTTTTGTCGCCGTGTCCTGCTCTAATGAGGTCAACCCAGTCTTGGTTTCGACTGGAATTTCCTACTGGAAGCAGAACAAAGCTCCCCAGCCCTTGCCTGGAGCAGTCTGGAGAGCAGTTCACGTGTGACAGAGGCTCCTGTGTTTTGGTGCAGTTCTTGGAAGTGGGGAGGAAGCAGCATTCCCACAATCCCTGCTGCCATTCCCACCGGTCTCACGTGGCTTGGAATACTTTCCATGAGGAGGCAGCAAGTTCAAACTGGCAACAACACTGAAATAGGGCACAGAGACCTGATGAGCAGCAGGGTAGAGATGGCAGAAAACTCACTTCAAAAATATATACACTACACACTCTGATCCAATGGGAACATTTAACCCTTATCATACCTTAAATTCTGCAGAGAAACTAAATAGTTTGCTATTTCTTTCCCCAGAGGTATCCTGATAACCCCTCCAACTCCACCATTTGATTCTCTTTCCCCAGAAACTTCTTCCAAGCCACTCTCACGATCCTTGCTGGATTTTTCCCATTCCCCAAAGCTTTTCCCTCTCTGCTTGCAGGAGAGTTTTTTTTCAAGTCTTGAATTTGCAACAAATCCCTTTGTCCTTGGGCTGTAACAACCTGCTCAACCCAACGTTTTGTTCCGAACTAGGCACGTTGTTCAGAATCAATAGGAGACAAATTAGTTGTAGAGGAATAATCTGTGCAGGCGTGGCAAGATTTATGGCACTGGGACAGTGACCAGACCATGGAGAGCACGTTCCCACAGGATCCCAGGAGATTCCTGCAGGCAGCAGAGTATTCCCAGGGAAGCAAACACCTCCAGGAGGGAGGGAGGTGAGACGTGGAAGGCACCTCAAAGAATCAGGCACGGAATTCAAAAATCAGGAGGCAGCACAGTGGTGTGGGACAAGCTCCAAGGCAGTGCCCTGACATGGCCCAAGATACAGAAACCTCTGCTGGAATCAATGCCCAGGTGGCACCTCCCACTCCTCAGGAAACTGGCTCAGGAGAAACATGGCACACGTTTTAAGAGGGAATCAGCAACAGGGTCCTGGATAAGGACAATTCCCTGCCATGCCTGAACCTCAGTTAAGGTGCTGGGAGTCCTGAGAAGCCTCAGGGAAGGAATGATGCCATTCCCAGCCCAGGAGGACAACTTCTGCTGCTTATCAACTAATAATGCAAGGACAGAAAGTAGGTCAGCAAGCAGGATACCCCAAAAATGGAGAGAACTATCTTCCAGCCCCTTCTCCCAGGGAAGTTTTGATCCATGTATGTAGGCATGAGCAGAGCTGATTTTTAATGGAAAACCAGGAACTGCTGGAGCCCAAGGCTGTGTTTTACTCCCCCAGATCAAGTGCAAGCAATTCAGCACTCAGGAAAGGAGAAAAGATGTTCACACCCGAGTTCCTGGGGGCCCTGCATCAAACCTGAATCAAAAATCAACCCTGTGTGCAGCAAAGCAGAGATGATAACACCACATTTAGCCCAGGCACACACAGCTTTAAGCTATTCTTCCTGAGTGTCCTACATAACAAACCCAAACAAATTAAGGAATGAGTAATAAAAAGGTAGGAGGTGGCAAGGCTTGTTTTGGATCAGGAAAGGATTCCCATCCCTTGCTTGGAATCTAAATTAGATTCAATTTAGATTAGAGTGAGGCAAGGCCAAATTCCCTTGATGAATGAGCTGCTGCAGTAAATCCCTCATATTTTGCAGCCATTCTTCAACAAATGTATATTTCTTTTCCCATTTCTCCGTTTGTTTCTGGTCTTGTCAGCTTCGTGCCATCCCCTCCCCTGCTCCTCCAGGTTAGGATATCCCTTATTATCTCTTTCAGTAAGGAAAGAACTAATTTGTTGTCTGGTAGAGAGTGTTCCTGGCCTGATAAGTGGATTATCTCCACAAACGTGCTCTGTAATGCAACGACACCCCACACGCTCACAAAACCAAAGGAATTGCTCTCAGCCAGTTGTGTGACATCCAAAAGTGAAAGCTCCCTCTCCTGCCCGGTGTATCAGGGCTACAGCCAGGGGTTTGCCAAGGGAAAAATCCCAGGAAAACACACCAAAGGAAATCCATAGTCATGCTGGCCATGACTGCAAATGGATCTCTGTCCTCCCAACAGCCCTTGTGTGGTTACAACACTCACATGAGCTCCAGAGCACCCCAGAGAGCAAAACCTCCAGTGTTTAGCAGTGTCCAAACAGAAAAAGAGCAGCAGTGCCAGGAGTACAGCACAAAACCACCCCAAAAAGGTTGGGAACAGGGCAGGGGGAGGCATCTACCCCCAGGAACAGGGCAAAGCTTAACCATTATCCCTTCGCCTTGCTGCAGTCCAGCCTTGTGAGTTTTACTCTCCATCCCACAGATTATCATCTGAGATATCAGGGATCTCAGATATTCAGTCCCTACCACCTCCCTCCTCCCAGGAGGAATCAACAAAGAACAGCAACTTAGAATAAATACTGCACTGAAACTCTTTAGCCTCTGACTCATCTCCAAGAGGAAGACAAGCAGATGTAAACCATGTGCTGATCCAGCACCGTGTACCTGATAGACCTTTGTGTGCCACCTCCTGCAACAGAAGGGGGGGTCATTAATTTAATAGTTAGCAAGGACTGCTTTACAACTTGCTCTTCCTGGCTAGTAGGGCTCAGGTAAAGGCCACCATATCCTGCTCCTGGCTCCTAATTTTAATCCTCAATCAGATTACTAAAGTAACTGAGATGATTTATGGGGGAAAGAGCATTATCCAGGAATTTCTTTGGGGCTGGATCCAAGTTAAACTGCTTTATTCCACTGGTCCAGCTTCCTTGGGAAGCATTCTAATTTTTGCCTCTTCCTCAGAGAGCCCAATCTCACAGTGGGCAGCTGCAAGAACACCAAGCTTTTCATTTTTAGTGCTTATGTTGTGCTTCAACACAGTCCCTTTGGCAGGATCAGCCCATTAATCATCCTGATGAGGAGGAGAGCACAGAACGGCTCAGAGTACCAGAGAAATCCCACAGGGCTGGTGATTTGCTAAGACTGATTTTCTTTACGAAGTTGTTTTCCATTTCTGAACTTCGGTGGCCTCTGCAAAACTGTTTTACTACTCTATTGCAGCCTTTGTTTCCTGCCAGCATAGCATTTAATTCTTCCTTTCTGATGTTTGGTTTCACACATGTTCACTTTGGGATAAAGTTATGCTCATTTTGTAGTATCACTTCAGTAGCAGAATAACATACTTTAGGGTGATGCTGCAAGACAGCAGTATTTGAATGCAATGCTGATTTTGTGCAATAACCTGATAAAGCCAGACATTATTCCAAGGAGCTGCTCTCTTGAATGGATGCCCAGAAGCTTCTGAAATTATTAAACTTGAAATATATTATGTTAAAGAGTAATCTCCTTCCAAAAGATGCAGTAGCCTAAACTCCTACACATCAGGAATGCACTGCCAAGTAGTGTAAATTTTCAGGGTTCTGAAAGAGCTAAAAATAAGGCAAATAAAAAGAGCCAAAAAGAAGGAAATATCAAAATACCTGATTCCACCTTCCAAGGAAGGAAATATTAACTCATGTTCTTTAATTTGCCGTGATTACAGTTTTCATGGGAGAGGAGAATAATACACGTTTTGGAGCTTGGTTGTCCAAACTGCACTGAAATTTAGAACAGTCACGTGGGGAGAGATAAAGATGTAGTTTGCTGTTGCTAAAAAAAGCTCATGGCCAGTGTCCAATTTAACCCCAGGCCAGTTACTGAACTATACCCATTCCCAAATTTAAATTGATGTTGACACCAAGAAGGATGGAAACTGCTCAAATAAAGCCAGGATTGTGCCACTAAGCCCTGTAAAACCTCCTCAATGCTGCTCCTCAGCAGCTCAATGGAATAAAACAGGAGCATGGCTGTTTCCATGGCTTTTAGGGCACCTCATGGAATCAGCATCCCAAAACTCCTCTACTCCCAGTTTTCCAAGCCCAGGTGGTTTCCCAGCCCATCCACACACCTGAAGAGCAGCGAGCCCATCGAGTGCGAACCAAACCCAGACAGAGATTTGATCCAGTCCTGTATTTTACATTCATCTCCAGTGCCAAACTGCCTAATTAGCAGAGAGGGCGAGCTACAGAGGCAGGCTGGGAGCCAACCCATCTATCATTTGCATTTAAGCAATGCTTTCATATTTGCAAAGTGCTGTGCAAACACCAATTACTGCCGTGATGCAGCAGAGCTGATTAACCCGGGGCTGCTGTGACTGTGCTGCTCCCAGCTCTGGAGCTGGATCATCTGGAGCTCAATCCCTGCCAGCACCCAGTGCCTCTGCCCTGCCTGCCTGCCCTGGAAGGGTGTGACACCTCCAGCTCCCTCCTGCTCTCCTGGGAAGTGCCTGGAATAAGTCTCACACAATGTTAATACAAGTTGACTCCCAGAGCATGAAGTTCTGGCCCAACACTTTGCACGACCCCCCAGTGCTTGTGCTGCACAAGGGACAGGCAAGGAAAAGGGAATAAAGCTCGTCTGACAGATATCCCAGTTCCTTATTCCATCTTTTCCCAAGGTTGCCAAGTGCACGAGCACATGTTGCACTTCATTAACCTCAGAGCATCTCTTTGTTCTCTTTTAATTCCTCTCTTTCTCTTCCAAAGGCACAGCACATCCCTGGGAGTGTCCAAGGCCAGGTTGGACAAGGCTTGGAGCAACCTGGGCTAGTGGAAGGTGATGATTTTCAAGGTCCCTCCCACCCCAACCCATTCTGGGGTTCCATTCTGGCTCCCTTCCCTGCCCAAGCTAAGGCTGTGCGGACCTGCAGGTAATTCCCAACAGAGCTCAGCCACCACACACCGACTCATCACAAAACTTTGCCTGCTGAGCACGGATTTGGTGACACAGGGAGCCTTTCATTCATCCTTGGCTTTGGCACAAATCATCTCACTGCAGATGCATTCAAAATATTTGATTCCTGAAGCAAAAATTGATGGGATTTGTGAGATCCTCTTTCAGTAAAAAAAAAAAAAAAATAAATCAGCATTAATTTTTTTTTTTTTTTTAGCAAATATTTCTCCAGTAAATCAGTGTGACCAACTGGAGCTCAATTCCTGGGAAAGGGCGCTACAAAAGCCCAAGGTCATGCTCATATGTGGCTCAGACCCATCCACACACAAAAGCCAAATCAAAGCTTGGGAAATGCTCCTTTCAATATTTAAATCATGTCACCTGGACACATCTATATGCATTTGTTCCAGAGAACAGGAATCATCTGCCCTGAAAGCAAGGATTTCATGTGAAGTGCTATTCAAGGCTGCTCCTTTATGCGGGCAGAGAACAGTCTCTGTGGTGTAATTATCATCTCATCTGCACCTAACAGGGATGAGAAACTGCTGTCTGGAGGTGCTGCTTTCTCCCTCTTGGCTGTGAAGACAACCTGAGTGACTGGTGCAGCCTCAGAGCCAAATTAGATGAGCTGTATCCCCTCCCGGGCAATTCTGTGCTAGGAGATCTCCTGTCTTGCAACCCTCAAGCAGATTTTACAGGCAGGGGACACACACAGCCCAAGCAAATAGAAAATTCGGGCCTCATCTTTTCCCTGGGACCCTCCCCTGCTGTTGATTTGCAGTCAGAGTGGGGGGATCCCCAGCTATAACCCTCTGATTCTCTGGGCACCCCTGACACAGCAGGGTGAGCCCACCCTGGGGGGGCAATCGGGGGGCACAGCAGCCAAAAACACTGGGGGGGAGGCTGTGACACTGCACTGAGTTAATTCAGTACTCAATCAGAGCCCAGATTTTCTGACTGGTTTTGTCACTGCCTCCCTGTGACTCAGTTTTTCCACCTGTGAAGTGCAGATGAGGCTCTTGACCTCCTTTGCCAATTAATATTAGATGTAATGATGAAGAGAACCCCAACTCCAACACACAGCTGTTGATACTCACTAAGGACATTTTAAAAACACTTTTAACTATGATAATAGTTAAAATAATCCTGTGACCTGCCCAAAGCTGAGCACAGTAAAACCAGATTCCACAGACACAGCTTATAAAACCAAGAACCACAGGGGGAAATCTAAACTCAGCCAATGTTTTCTGCTCTAAACAACATTCCAGAACTGTTCAATACAAATGCTCCACTGAAACAAAGCTACAAAACCCTTCAGTACTTTGTGCCTCTAACAAAACTTTGCATTCTTTGTGGCCAGAGGAGTTTTACAAAATGTTATCTGTGCTGTCCTGAGCCATTTCCAAAGTCAGACAGACTGAAAACCGGTGAATTCACTGCCAGCCAAGCCCCAAGCCTGCAACTTTCTATATTTCTTACTTAGCTGACTCTATTCCAGCGGGTGGTTGGACTGGTTCTCAGCAGTGATCCAACAATATCCCGTGTAAATCACAGTCAGGGGCATTTTCCCAAGGGGAAAGTAGGTGAAAGGTGAGCTTGAGTTTTCCTACAGCATTAACTGCCCCACGACTGAAGGTGGGAGGTGAAACTCTGCCCACGGACAGTGACACGCTCGGCCTTGGCAGGGGTGGGAGGCTCTTTCCTCTCTTTAAAAGCCAATAAACACCTGGCTGTGGCACCTCTGCCACCTTCCAAGGGACTGGAAGGGAACTGACATCCTTGGAACTGCATTCCTTTGGAGAGTGCCAACATCACTCCCTTCAACTCAACACATACAGACCCACAGCACATAAAACTTCCTCTGAGTGCCAGGGTTGCTGTTTCATCCTGGTTTCTGTAGCAATAACTCACATTAGAGGGCACAGCCAAAGAGTCGGAACTTTTAGGGACAGGAGGGAATTGGCACTGGGAATTCCTTGTGCTCCTCCTGCAAAGCCATCACAGCACTGGTGGTGCTGCATTTGATCTTCCCAGCTCCTCATGTCCCACCTGCACCATCCCAGAGGGAGACACTGGGATGCAGTTCCAAAGGATGCTGTGGGGCCAAGGCAGAGGCACTGGCAGAGGGAACAGGGACACGGCCAAGCCCCTCCAGGTGGCTTTGACAAATATGAAACAAGTTTTTCTTGACCCAAAGCATTTTCTGTGCAAGGCCAAGTGCGGGTGAGATTTCACACTGCAACAAACCCACGTGACTTTCAAATTCCACAGGTAAAATGCTGTTTGAAACTTCATATCCCAGCTCAAACACCCCAGTTGTGTAACACCCTCAGCTATTTCAAGGCTCTTTTCTCTGACCCCGGAAGCCTTCTCTGAATTTTACTCAAGGACACAAATGGGACCATTACACTGGTAATGGCAGAGGATAGAATTTCTAGGGGATAGAATTTCAGAAGGAAATACAAATGAAAAATAAAAATACATACAGGTTGTCTGAAATATCTCAGAAGGTATGAGGAGCTGAGGAGGGAGGGAGAGAGGAAGAGCATTCCCTATTCATTTTTTGAAGCAGCCAACAGAATTCCACTGCAATGATATTGTAAATGAAAATAAAAGAAAAATTAAAGAAGAAAGGGGCACAACCTCCTTCTTAAATGCTTCAATAGATGCCTTCCACTTTGCCTGCTTTAGGATTAGCTTTGTAAAACCCACCTGCCTTTCTGGGAATGCAAAACCTGCCCTTTTTTAACACATCTTACATTCTCCTTCCACTAAGTCAACAATTTTCAATATCCTTTTCAACTACTGGCTGTTTAACTTTTCTTCCTGCCTGGAAATGTCTGTTTTCAGGGCTGGGGCTGCCAAGCAGAGTTCAGGCAGTGCCAGCAGTGGTCGCTGCCTCTCAGCCACCCCTGGGTCAGTCCCAGCCCCGGCCTTAGCAAGCTCTGACTAAAGGCCGCGCCTATCGCCAGCTCTGAGCCAGGATGGAGGCACTCCCGGCTGAAAGCCTCGGCTCTGGCTGCTGCCCAGGGCTCAGCTCGGGGGGAGAAGGGGCTGTGCTGGCACGACCCACATCCAACCCCCTGACTCACATTGAATCACTTTCCAGTGGAGGTCACGCAGCCAGAAAACATCTGGCTGGGGCACCTCAGCCCCCTTTCAAAGGAGAATTATCTTGCCAGTCAGCATCAGTGCTGCTGCAGCAGTTGTCAATCACCTGTGAAGCCACATTAGTGCAATGACCTGCTTTTCATCATGAAAAAAAAAGAAAATCCACCTCCAAAAGCCACAGAACCAAAATGTGCTAAGCAAAACTTGGCCAAATAATGCTTACTTTGGTTGCACACAAATTTAGGAAGGAACTGCTGCCCACTCAAAATGACTTTTGGCAAATAATGGACGTCACCCTTCCAGAGGCTGGGCATGGAAAGCACACGGTGCTGTTTCTAGAGAGCACAATGGGAACCTGTGGAAGGTGTGCCTGTCTGTGGTGGGGGGTGGAACTGGATGGTCTTTAAGGTCCCTTCCAACCCAAACCATTCTGGGATGCTGTGATTGCTCAAAACATAACACACATACCATGTGTTTTACAAGCCTGTCTGCTTCCTGCCCCGTGCTGCTCTGGGGTAAACACCCCTCTGCAGCACTGGTCATTTTCTCTGTCCAGCTTTAGCCCATACTCAGATCCCTCTTTTAGCCATCCCATTTCCTCCTGTCTCCATCCCAAAGAGTTCTCTTGCCTCTGCCACTCTCCAGGCTGGGATGTCTGTCAGCAATGAGGTTGGGTGTGTTGGGCTAGAGGAGCAGATTCTCACTGCAAACCACAGGTTGGCTCTGCAAGTTCCTGATGCACCAAACCAGCACATCAGATAACATTTTAAAAGAAAAAAATGTCTTTTTTTTTTTTTTCTTTTTCTTTTTCTTTCTTTTTGGGCCTCAGAATGATCAAAGCATCAAGACAGCAGCTCTTTGAAAGGAAGACTGGAATTTACAAACCCCTATAAATCATTTATGATTGCAAATGAAACATTGGAAATATAACCACGTTCAAAGAAGAAAGTTATGCTGTGTTTTTGCACCAACTTCCAGTCCTGACTGTCCCTTTGCACAGCCCCAGGAAGATCAATTTTCCCTACTGTTTTTATACCAATATGAATTCAGGAATGGCTCATGTTTGCAGGAAGATAAAACCGAAGCAGGAAGATAAAGGATTAAGAAGAATGAGATTGTCCTGGGTGCTGTGACTTGCTTGTGGTTTGTTTTCCTCCTCAGAGACAGAAAAAGTCAACAGAAGGTTGTTTCTAAGTAATATTCCCTCCCAGCCCTCTCACAAGAAATGGGCAAGCTTTAAACTTCTTATTTTAGAACCCTCTTTAGGCAGGCAGGAGTGAGCTCAGCAGTTTGCAGAACACCCAGCTCACAATTCCAAGTAATCCAGGATTACTTTAGATATAATAGAGACAGTCAGGGCTTCTTGATGAGCCATGTGGAAAAGGTTTGAATGAGCAGCTCTCCCCAGAGAGTGACAGAATACAACTGACTATTGCTGGAGAAATGCAAGGAGAAACTCTGTAAACAAGGGGTTAAAAAGACCACTCACTTTCCCCAGGCCTAATTAGCTGTTCTTCAAATGATGTGAAGAAATAAGGGATATATTGAAATATATATATATGAAGTTATATATTTAATTCATGCCTCACAAAACTCACCTCAGCAGCACATCAGCTTCAAAAGGCCGAGGGCAGCCCAAATCCTTTTGTAAAAATCAAAAACTTGCCCTGAAACAACCCACAGCCGAGGTGGCTGTGCCAAGTCTGCAGGGACATCGTGTCAGCATGGCATTGATAATGAGTTCATCATTCAAAACGCAACCCTGAAAGCTGGGAATTCGGCCCATTTGTCCTCAGCATTTCCTGCTCATCTTTGATGAACAGGGACAAAAAGCCCCGAAATACAGCTTTCCATGAACCCTGCACGGCCCCACATAAAACTGAACGTGCAGTTCCCCAGTCACAGAAGGGAAATGCTCAGACAAGGAGTGGTTTACAACCAATGCCTAAATTACTGGTGTCCAAACACCACTTAAAGCTTTGCCTTAATTTGGCTCCTGAGAGCTTTCTATGGGCGCTTGGCTCATCACCTGTGGCCTGTGAACTACAGCTGAACGCTGTTGGGTTAAATTAAGAAGGAGAAAAGATAAGATTTAGCGCAATCTTTTCCCCTCTGCTGAGGAAGAAAACGAGGAATCCTCCGAACATCCCAAGGGATGGAGAACCGGGAATTTTTCGGGCTGAAACCCCGGGAATTAGGGCGGGACTGGCTGAGCACAGGCGCCCTCTGCCGGCAATGCGCGGAACTGCAGCCAGCCCGCACCTCCCCTGGGAAAAGCAAATTTAAGCAAATTTCAGTACATTTCAGCAAATTTCAGTGTGGATTTACCACCCCCTCCGCGGCTTTAGGTGCTTCCAAAGCTCCTTCTGCCACGGCTAATCTCGTCCTGCTTCACACGAGACACAGAAATAACACACCAAAGTTAATTAAGCCAACGGCACTGCCTTCTCACCCCAAAAATCTTTCACAAAGATTGACACTTTTACTCCAAAGCCTGCAGGTATTTAACAAGCTGAGCACTGGGATCAGCAACCTGCAGCCCTCACACACTGAGTTAAGAATTGTGCTCTCCCTGTGTTAAACAACAGCACAGCATTCTCCTTATTCTCATTATTGAGCTTGTACATAAACGTAAGAACTCAGAATATGACCAAACTGTGCTGCCGTTCTGGTGAAGAAATGCAAGACCCAATAATTAAAAAGGGGACACATTATTTTTGCAGACTGATATTTAGAAATCAGCTCAACACTGGTTCATTTTGCCTCCTAACCAGGGCTCAGCCGTGACTGCTGTGCCACAGCAGGGACACACGTGGCGGCTGCAGCCCTCTGGCACACACCCAGCTGTGTTCCTCTCCACACACGCCATGCCTTGCCAAACCGAGGCACAAGCACTTCCCTGGCAGGATTTGGTGCTTCACAAATTGTCCAGAAGTGCAGCCCCAGGATTCTGCTCTGGGACCTTTCCATCAGGGCCAAGGGACAAAACACAAGGTGATCAAGTGACAAGTGGCTCCTGCTGTCCAGCCACGCTCTGCTGGTTCGTGGAGAACAAGAGATTTGCTTCTCATCCTTACTTTGGAACTCACAGAAAAAACAAGGCCCTTCAGCGGACAAAATTTTGGGCACAGAACTTTTTAACTAAATCTGCCCTTTGAACTCGGCAGCTCAACACAGATGGTTTGTCAGCAGCAAAACCAGGCCAACGCTCTGTAAATACTAAATTATGGTACAATCTACAGGGCTTTGCCAGTTCAATCCCTTTTCTAAAACACATCCCTCAGCAGACAGATGTGGCAGTGTAAATATCCCGTGCAGACCAAGGTTAAGAGGTATTTTGTTGCCAAAAAATATCCTAATTTGCATTTCTAACATTTGTCCCCAGGCAAAACGTTGTCATCATTTCTAGAAGACAAATAAAAAAGCTGCCCAAATGACCCAGATAACTTCCTGAATCACAAACCATTACTAAGAAGTGCAAGGTGGTTGTTTTTATGGATCTGTGAATAGCAGGATACATGTTCTGGTTTTCCATCTGCCAGCTGTTCCTCACCACTGGACTGGAAATCTCAGTCCCCAGTTAAAAGCTGTGAATGAACAGGATGAAGTTTGCAGCCCGCTGGTTTTACCCACAGATCTGATGTCGTGCAACCACATTCCTGGAAGGCATTTCCCCACTTCCAAGTGCATTTCCTCTCCTGTATCCCCCCGTTTCCAGCCTCAGCAGTGTGGTTGGATGTCACACATGCTCACTCTCCCTCTCCATCATCCTGCTCTAGTGTCTTTTCCAGAGCAGAGAGGAGGATTTTGGTACTGGTGACACCACACAGGCAGATTCCCTGGATATAATCATTACATCCCTGCTCCTGCACACGTTGTGAAACCTCCAGCACTTACATGCGAGAAGGTTTATATTCCAGCCCCACTTCTCAACACACCAAGCAGCAGAAACTGAACACGAAACCTTTCCAGATGCATTTCTGTGTCTTGCGTAACGTCCCGAGATTAAAGAATGCCGTGGAAAGAGACCAACACACATCAGCTGAGAGGTGGGAACAGCTTAAGGAGGCACAAAACTCAAATCCCTGGAAACCTGTCCGCGATTTGAGCATAAATTATTCATGCCGCCGTTGAAGCAGCTTTTATCTACGACTTGATAAAGTCAACATTACTTATCTCCATTAACACGTCATATCTCTCACCACGATTTGAGTCACTTTAGTGGCACCTCAGAGCATCTCAAACCATCCAGTTGGGAGTTTACGGATTGTATAATGTCAAAGATCAACTGCTGGGTCGCTGTGCTGGTCAGCAGGACTGGTTCTGTCAGCCAGAACCTGCTCCCAAATCAAGCTAAACTGTACAAAACCTTTCACCATCTCTCAGTTTTCCAGCAGTTCAACTTCACAGGTGAGGAAGTTGTTATCTTGACTTCTAAGTGATGAGACAAGGCAGATATCAAAAGTGTCATAAATCTCATTATCACTCCCGTCTGGGAGCTGGTAATTGGTGCAAGACACACAAAGTAAATGAGCCGTTCAGGTAAGTGCTCTTGCTGAGAAGGCACCAGGAAGTGCTTTTTCCAGCTGAGCATGAAGGTGAAAAACACAACAAATACAAGGCAAGAATTAAGAGTGAAGTCCAAGCCAAGAAGCTTCAAAGAGCACCATGCCAGTAAATCCCTGTCAGCACCCAAATGGGGCAGGGACCTGTCTTTGAAGGACCTTTGGTGTCACCTAAAGAGGCAAACCAAAACGTGCACAGCCTTCCTTTACCCTCCACACATCAGCAGGACAGCTGGAGTCCTGAGGGGAGCCTGGAGCTGGAAAGTCTCTGAAGGAAACTCTTTGCTTCCAGCAAGATGAATAATACACCTGTTCCCTACTTGTGAGCAAACACTACGAAGGAATAATTAGAACCTATCTGACCTGAAACCCACATGCCCATTACTGTGGTATTTTTCCACCTACTCCAGGTGAAACAGAAGATGGGCTGGCCCTGGAAGGGGAGGGGTGGAGTGGCAGCACAAGATGCTGATTTATAAAGCGCTGGCAAACAGTGCTCTTTCTCCACAGGCTCTGGACAAGGAACTCGTCCTGCCTGGAGGATGCCACAGAGGGAGCAGGATTGCAGCTAACACCTGCTGGCCACCTGAGAGGGACCTGCACCTGCTGCACTCCAACTGCTCGGGGCCACTTCATCTCCAGCTGGGCTTTTGCTTTCCATCCCGAGACTCCCTCACTCCGTCAGGAAAGGAGCAAACTCGCCAAGATGGTGAAGGTGAGTACGGCTGGAAGGAATTGCCCCTCCCGTGTTTGTGTTTCTTCTTAAGGACAAGCAGCAATTCAAGTTTCAATATGCCAATGTATGTTATAAATACAAGCTGAGTGAAGTATTGAATTAATACCAGACAGTGTTGGGCATGATCGGTTTGCATAGGGAAGGATTCTAGGGCTGGCTAGTTTGATAATCCACAGGTTCTTGAATACTTGCAAATACCAAAATGTGAGATTGTATGAAAATGTGCAGCTTAAAGGTTAATCATAGACCGTGCACGCAAGTGATCAATAGATTTCACAAACTTCATTAATGTTCTTTACTGTTCTCTTCCATCTGCTAAGTTCTCAGAGCAGAGAACTGTTTTCATTCTCTCCTGGTCTCTGCTTTAGAGGGATTTGAAAAGCCGAACAGATTTTTTGGGTGGGGTAGTTAAAAAGAGGAGGAGGACGAGGAGAAGGAGGAGAGTGAAGAAAAAAATTCCCAATAAATAAACCAGATTGTGAATCTTCAGCATGGTAGAAAAAAACCCCAGAACTTCTTGTAACAGACGTGTCCTTTCTCTGGGATATTCATCACCAAGCAAACTCAAGTGCTTTAGGAAAGGGATTTCAGCCTTTTAAAGCCCCAGCTTTTTGCTTTTCCCTTCCTCAAGACACAATGTCAAGACTTGAATGTTCCACTAGTTAGAG
This sequence comes from Scytalopus superciliaris, assembly GCA_013400415.1. NCBI lineage: Eukaryota > Metazoa > Chordata > Aves > Passeriformes > Rhinocryptidae > Scytalopus > Scytalopus superciliaris. The sequence goes on along the minus strand of VXBX01000217.1, from coordinate 359,167 downwards.
GGTGGCTGAGGGAAAGATGCCAATTTTAATAAGTTGTCCCAATTTCCCTTTTTTCCCTTGTTATTTCCATCACTTGAGCTCTCTGCTTTGACTCTCCTGACCCTCTGGTGTTTAATCCACAAGGAAGTCTCCGAAATGGGGTCACCCAGAAGTCCTTCCAAGGCATGGCATGTAGTTTACAAGATAATTAGGAGCTGGAACGTTATGATTACAGGAGCTGCTAAATCAGCGGCACAGGAAGTTTGCCCTTCAGACCACAAGTTAAATTAGGAACCAGCACAACCCCCAAGTTATCACTAAATCAAAACATTATCTGAGGTTTGGCAGCGGCCCCAGGTCAACACCTTCCTGTGCCTGATAGGAGATGGGCACAAATAAGGGAATATTTTGCCAATTCCCTGTCAGTTCTGAGCTCTTTGGGAGAAGAAACAGCCTGGCTTCTCCCTGGCTTTCAGGGTGCTGTTTGCCTCCACCTCTCACTACGGGATTGAGTGTAAATATAAACCTGCAAGTGTTAATTTTCATTTAAAAAGTAACTCTCAAAGTGATGTATCTAAAAAGCCCAAGTTGTCAATGAATAATTTCCCCTCTGCTTTCCTGCTACAAATCTTTTGCTTTTTTCCCTGCTCTCTTCTTGGAGCTGATAAATAATGTCATGGTTTTCCCCAGCAGTGCTGGGATCCTGGGCAGTGCTCCCACACTTGTGTCACACCAGAAACTGCTAAAAGTGTTGCACATCTCTAAAAGAGTCTCTGCCATTTCCATTTGAGGGAGGCCTGGCCATGATCACTGTGACACACGCCGGATGCATCTCAGGATAAGACAGGAGAACGGGACAGCATTAATTTGTAGCTTGTCTGAAATATAAGTGGATTTGTCAGTTTGACCTTTCCGTGGTCTTTTACAGAAAAGGTCTGATGTTTACTCGGTTGAGATCTATGGGACAAAAGATCTACAAGAAACAGAGACTGAAGATGAAGATGAGAAGTACAAAGACTTGAAAGGCAACAAGAAAAAAAAGAAGACAGAGGAGCTTAAGAAAGAGCTGGACCTGGTGAGTGTTGCTGTGCTCCCACTACCCCTGTCAGTGAAAGCCAGGGAATGGCCTGCACTCAAAATCCCGACACAGAGAAGACTTTGCTTCCTCACACCCCTGGAGTGTGCCAGGAAAATGTGGTGCAAGATTAATACCTAAAATGAAAGAATGATTCTGGCTTAATTAAGCCGCCAATGGTACAGAACATTATCTCCCCAAAAAGGAGTTGTTTCCCCAGATGGAATAGCTGTCATCAGTATTTCCTGACAACTGCCTCTTGCAGAGGCAGCCAGGCAAAGGCACAGACATTCCCAGTACATCTAAAAGCCTGTCTCAGCTTTAAGCACGTTTTCCCCCCAAACTAACTGTGCTGTATTCCAAGGACAGTGCACTAAGCTCCAGAAACCTGCATTGTCCTCCTGGCTTGCTCCCGACCTGCTGGCTGCTCTTGGAAATGTTGCTTCCTCTCTATACATTCCAGTTTCCCAATCTGAAACATGAGGGTAATTATACTGACCTCTTTTTGGAATTGCTCTGAGAGCAGCAATCTGAGGAGAGGCTATTTACAGGCTGGATGGTATTTCAGATGTAAAGAAACGCCAAAATGGGCCACTGGTTCTATGATTCAGTGATCAATTTACCCCTCAAGCTTCCAGGATCTGCCCAGTAGCAGCCAAACAGCTCCCAGTCCATTTCATCTGTGCCACCAGAGGATGTAACATCACTCTCCGGTTTCCAAAGAGAAACCAAAGCACAGGGGAGTTAATTGACTCACCCAAGTACCCATGAATCACTCTGTGAAAACAATTGAGAGATCTCTCAAATTCTTGGCTTCTAAATCTCAGTTCAGCACAAGATATAATTAGGCCAATGATACCACAGAGGTGTCACTGCAGGCAAAGGAGAAGAGCCTGGAGATTTCCCTCTCCCACACCCTTTTTAACTGTGGTTAAAACCTGTTGCCTCTTTACAAGACTGTGGTGGATAATTTCACATACCCTGCCTTGGCAATCAAGGGCAGAGACTGTTGTCACACATATTTCTGCCATTGCCTGTGGTCCCGAGCCCTGCAGCGCAGAAAGAGGAATTATTTATCTAAAAGAAGCACAGACACTTGTGGCAGGCAGTACAACCACGAACACCACCCTGTTCTTGTGACAGATTTGCTGGAGGAGGGAGCTATTTACAAAAGTACTCTGCAAATCAAAAGAAAATATCATCTTCCAGGGGAAGATACTCTGCTTATCAATGTGCTGATTGCCTGTTAATGAAAGTGAGGTGTCAGGTGGGCAAGTGGAGCTGTGGCCCCAGATCCCTGAGCGTTCTCCAGATCTCAAAATTAAAATTTCAACAGCCTGATCATTCTGCTCACTACCGTTTTCTCTCTCTTTTGGCATTCAGGATGACCACAAACTCAGCATTTCAGAACTGGAGGGAAAGTATGGTACGAGCATCAACAAAGTAAGTCCATAGGGCATCATTAAGGGACTGCCTGAGCCACTCTGGGCTCCCCCAAAGCTTCCCAGAAGGAAGGAAAGCCTTAATAGGTGTGTGTGGGGGGGGGTGCCTGAATTTGTGCTCCCAGCAAAGCCTAGACCAGCAAGGCGCAGCACTGACCTGGATTTAAGGTGGAGCTCCTCTCAAGTCTGAAAAAGCCTGATCTGCTATTTTGGAATCAAAGTCCCTGCACAAAATGTGACCTCAGGGTTTGCACCAGGACCTCAGCTTTTCTAAAGCTTTTATCTGGTATTTTGATTTCACTCCAATGAATTTTTCACTGGCAGTGCCCGTGACAATTTGTAGCAAAAGTCTGCATGGGGTGACTTGATTTTGAAGGAAACATTCCCTTTGAACGTTCCCTTGAACTCTCCACCTGAGCCCCTTTGACACCCGACACTTGAATATCAAAGCACTGCAGTGTGGCCAGAGCACAAACGAGAATTTCCAGAGCCCCCTGAGCTACAAACATCTTGTGGAGAGCCAGAAACAGCAGCAAAAGAATTTATGTCTGTTTTTCCCTGGATTTCCAAACTCTTAGTCCAGGAATACTTGATTGACAACCATCAGAATGAAAACTCCTGATGGACATGGTCCCAAATCAGTGCTCTGGTCAAGAAATAGCTGGGGTTTTTTTTATAGTAGATAACTAAGAGCAGCCACTTTGAAATCAGGAAAGTTTGGAAAATCAAAGTTGCAGGCTGCTGCAAGGGACATCATAATGTGAATTTTGTCTTGAGGTAAAAAAAATCTGGTTTTCTGTGTCTTCATGTTAAACGTGTCATCTCCCCTTTGCAGGGTCTCTCTAGTGCCAGAGCAGCAGAAGTTCTGGCTCGGGATGGCCCCAATGCCCTCACTCCTCCCAAAGCCACTCCTGAGATCGTCAAGTTCCTCAAGCAGATGGTGGGAGGGTTTTCCATCCTCCTTTGGATAGGAGCTGTCTTCTCCTGGATTTCTTTTGGCATTCAGCTTGCCCAGGGAGCTGAATCACCCTTTGACAATGTAAGTAGATGAATAACCACAAAGTGAGTATTTGACCCTGTGACAATCTAAGTAATTTAAATACTACACAGTTACTCAGTAACTACAAGGAGGCCTCTTATTCTTGCAGGACTCTCCCTCTACTACTGAACACTCCTGATAAATCCTCGAATACCTGACATACCACTCCTGTCTAGAGAGTGCCTCTGCAAAGGTTTTATAACCACTGGGCATAATTGCAATACTTGAATACTCATAAGAGCAATAATAAAGTCCATAAAGAAATCCAGAGTTCTTTGACTAATTCCCTTATGAGGTACACTCTGCTAGGAGTATAATTTGTTCAGGCTTGTGTCAGGCACAGTTTAGAGAAGGCTTTTAGGGACACGAGAAACTTGCTATTAAAAGCCCTTTTTATACTCAAAGCTTTACTTGACCATTTGCAGGGCAGCACTTGAAAGCTCTTTTCTTAAACTGTCTTTTAAACTGACCAATACCTCACTTTTAAGCTCTGCTAGAACAACACAAAACTATGATTTATTCAAGCAGAGGAATTGCTGAACCCTTGTCTTGAATCAACTGGATTATGTCTTTTATTGTTTAGCTCTACCTTGGAGTGGTCCTGGCACTGGTTGTCATCCTCACTGGAATTTTTGCTTACTACCAAGAAGCCAAAAGCACAAACATCATGGCCAGCTTCAGTAAGATGATTCCACAGGTGAGAACCACCAAGGCATTTCAACTGAGATAAAAGTTCACCCTAATTAATGCTCCTCAGAATGACAGAACCACAATTAGCCCAACCCAAATGCACCTCTCGGCAGGAGGTTTAGAGGGTGGCACAAGGCTAATTTTTGTCACATTTACGTCTTTCAGCAAGCCCTTGTCATCAGAGATGCAGAGAAGAAGGAGCTGCCAGCAGACCAGCTGGTGGTTGGAGACATTGTGGAGATCAAGGGTGGGGACAGGATCCCAGCAGACATTCGCCTCATCTCTGCTCAGGGCTGCAAGGTGAGCTGGGCTGGGAGGGCACGGGGAAACAGGGAAAACAGGCTCTTGTCATAGAGAAAGGATTTCTGCACCTGATATGATCTATTAGAGCAATAACAGACATAATCTAATTAAATCAGAGAGCAAAAGCTGGGCTGTGATGCTCAGCTCATCCAGGACTAACAGCTGCACTCCCTGAACATCAAAAGAAGCCATTAGGTTTGTACCATATTCTAGCAATGCTCTTTGCCAGGACAGAGCCAGAAACACCAATACATCATTAAAAGTCTCCACAGACCCTGAGACAGGTCTTCAAAATCATATTTTCTTTCAGGCTTGTACTGAAAATCCCATCAGACAGACACACAGTGCTGACTGAACTGAATTCCTGCAGAAATATTATGTCAGTGCCAACAGCAACTGAGAGAAAAGGCACTGAGAGATTTCCATGGCCCTGTCACTGATTAGGAAACGTGCTGGCACCTTGCCTTTCTGGGCTAGGCATCCCTGTGTGTTACTAACTTTAATATGGGCATGTCTCCATTTCATTAAAGGTGGACAATTCTTCACTCACAGGGGAATCAGAGCCACAGTCCCGCTCCTGTGACTTCACCCACGAGAACCCCTTGGAGACCAGGAATATTGCCTTCTACTCCACCACCTGTGTGGAAGGTGGGTACAGAAAAGGCACCTGCACAGGCTCCTGCTAAATCATTGAAGCAATTCTGCTTCGGGAACAACAGAGGGGTTTAATTGCTCACAAGAAACTATTGTCCCAAGCCCACCAAAGCAAAACCTTAAACACTGGGACGGTCACAGTATCAACTAGCATGACATTTGTCTTCATAGATATCTATGCTATGGGCGCAACAATTAATTAACTATGGCTTTCCTTGGTGTCTTGCCACCAATACCTGTTGGAATGCCAAGCAGCAGGTGCCTCTCAGAGCCCGTGTCTCCTGGGGCTGACAGTTCTCCCTGTCCCTGCAGGCACCGCCACTGGCATTGTCATCAACACCGGGGACCGCACCATCATCGGCCGCATCGCCTCGCTCGCCTCGGGCGTGGGCAACGAGAAAACCCCCATTGCCATTGAGATCGAGCACTTCGTCTACCTGGTGGCAGGAGTGGCCATTTCCATCGGGGTCCTCTTCTTCATCATCTCTGTTTCCATGAGGTACAAGATTCTGGACTCCATCATCTTCCTCATTGGCATCATCGTGGCCAACGTGCCCGAGGGACTGCTGGCCACAGTGACGGTGAGTGTGGGATCGAGGGCACTGGTTGCCACTCTAGTTCTTGTCTGAGTAGAGTGTGAAACAGGGAAGTTTTTACCCCATGGAAAGGATAAACACTTCATTTGGGAATTCTGGCATAACTGAGTCATTAATCTTAAAACCCACAGCACAACAATCCAGTTTGAAATAAGGGTCTTTCTGCCTCAATTGCTGACCAGTAGAGCGACATAACTCATTTCCCCACAACCTGTTCCCACTTGAAAAGGAGGACATTGGACCCTGAAAGATGCATGAAAATTCCACTTATTGACACATCCATGGCATCACTAAAATCCCTGGCTGAGAAGCAGCACACCTCCTAAGCACTGGTAGCTCTAAAGCACCAGCAGCAGTGCAATAATGAGGAGAATACTTTCAGGATTCATTAAGCTGGTGACCAGGAGCTTCCCCCATTGTGGTTTCTTTCAGCTAGAACAGCCTCTTAACTGATAAGATACTCATTTCTACCAGCAGGCAAGCAGGTTCCTCTCAGCAGCACATGTGCTGGTTACAACCAAACCTCAGATCTTAGTATGAAGAGAACAAAGGAAAGAAGAAAAGCACCGTAGACAATCAAAAGCAAAACAAATTAAAATGTTCTCTTCCAGAACAAAATTAACACCACAAACCTCAGGAGTGTGTAACCTCACCACACCTCTCTGATCACACCCCACTAACAGCTGGACTCTCTGCCCCTGCCAGGTGAGTCTGTCTCTGACAGCCAAGCGCATGGCGAAGAAGAACTGCTTGGTGAAGAACCTGGAAGCTGTAGAAACGCTGGGCTCCACCTCCATCATCTGCTCAGACAAGACAGGGACCCTCACCCAGAACAGGATGACTGTGGCTCACCTCTGGTTTGACAATCAGATCTACTCGGCCGACACCAGTGAAGACCAGACAAGTAAATGTGGCCATGGGGGATGTGGGAAGGGGCAGCTCTTTGGATCAGACATGTGATGTTCTGCCAGACAAATGGGAATGCCTTTTGTAGCTAAACCAGACGAGTCTTCCTTCCACACTCACATGCAAAGTCCTTCCTTAGATATGTAAAGAAGCAAAACCACAAAGTCACAGGAAATAAGCCTGGAGGGTTCTACTCCAGAGCCTTTTGCCAACAGTACATTTAGTAGGGAAATCACCTAAATTTAATAGGGACATCACCTAAACAGCCTCGCCAGCACTGCCAACTGACGGATGGAAACATTTGCATCAACATGTTTTACTGTAAAAGAATCTGTCCAAAGAACAACTTTCTTCCACAAATAAGTCAGTCCTGTTGTTTCACACTTAAGCTTCCATTTCCACCCCCTAATGTGCTAAAGGGTGCAATGCGTATTTTGCTTCTCCCAGCCCAGCCCTTCGATCAAACTTCTCCATCATGGACTGCGTTATCCAAAATTGTAACTCTCTGCAACCGGGCGGAATTCCGACCAGGCCAGGAGAACCTCCCCATAATGAAGGTATTTCCCACTCCCCATGAGCTTCTTTCCCTTCCTCTGAGAGGACAGTCTGTTCTGCTTGGCTTTAGGAGTCTCTAAGTTCCCACTGGGAGGGGTATTACTGCTGTACACTCAACAAAACATTTAACACAAGGGAAACACCCCCCCACACACACATCCAGGAGCATGGAATCATGGAATATCCTGAATTAGGAGGGGCCCCATGAGTCCAGCTCCTGACATCCCCAAGAATCCCTGTCTGGAAGCATTGTCCAAACACAACTGTGCCTGTCAGGGAAAAGGCAATACAAGCAGCAAGAATCCCTACTCTAGTAATTACTACACAATTAACTTAATATGGCAGAGGTAAACATGCCTTAATTAATGTCTTTACACATGAGTGCTTGAAGGTAGTGAATTCCAGTGAGTAAACTGCTAAAACATATCCCTCATTTCTACTGCTTATTCATCAATGGCTTCCCCAAAATAATGTGGATTTGTGCTCAGTTATCTCACTGCCACACTAAAACCTTACAAAGCCACCACACAAACCTGAGGGTGATCACAAATCTGATTTATACAATCAAAATTTCCTCTCTTTGCTGCAGCCTCAGTTCTGACTCCAAGGCCAAAACAGACATCCCAAATTTTTACTGCAATAATTTTCCAGGGCAACTCGAACACAGCAAAGCAGATTGGTTGCCGCTTAAGCATAAAACATGTTATTGAATTGTGGAAGTGGAAAAAGTCCTACAAAAGCTATAACCTGTTTCTTCCTTTGTGCACACAGAGAGTCGTGGTAGGAGATGCCTCTGAAACAGCTCTGCTGAAATTTTCTGAAGTAATTTTGGGTGATGTCATGGATATCAGAGCACGGAACAAGAAAGTGGCTGAAATTCCTTTCAACTCTACCAACAAATTCCAGGTGCGTTTCATTTTTGGAAGTTTGTTCCCAGCTTAAACCATTTCTGTCACTGGGTCTGATGGGGCTACGTGTGACCTGGAAGTCTTAATGCAATGACTCAAGTTACAACAAGTACAAGACATTTGAAGGAATGTATGATATTCCCATAGAAAACAACTTTACTTCCATCCAAAGGGTCCAAAACCAGAAGCAAATAAGGATCATTTCTGCTCTTTTCCCTTTCACTTTTGTGGCCTACAGCTTTCCATCCACGAGACTGATGACCCCAGCGACAAACGCTTCCTGCTGGTGATGAAAGGAGCCCCTGAGAGGATTCTGGAGAGGTGCAGCACCATCATGATCAATGGCAAGGAGGAACCACTGGACAGCGAGAAGGCAGAAGCTTTCCAAACAGCCTACATGGAGCTGGGGGGCATGGGAGAGAGAGTGCTGGGTGAGTCCAGACTGAGAACTGCAGCAAAACCGAGTTTAAAATCTTGGCACATCCAGCACGTCTGGAAAAATGGTTAAACTCCCTGGAGCTCTCCCACTGCTCCTTGTGCATCACATCAACTTAAGTTTCTTTTCAGGTTTCTGCCACTTGTACCTGCCTGAAAACGAGTTTCCAGACACCTACCAATTTGACACGGACTCCATGAACTTCCCAACCTCCAACCTGTGCTTTGTTGGGCTCCTGTCCATGATTGACCCGCCTCGTTCCACAGTGCCGGACGCCGTCTCAAAATGCCGCAGTGCTGGGATCAAGGTAGGGATTTTACAGTGAAAAACACACTGATCCTACAGAAAGACTCACGATAATATAGCCTTTAAGATCTTCCACCACATTGTCATCGAGTATCTTTCTAGCAACAGCTACCAGAAATCTAAACATTCATTAATACTATCTTATAATTGAAACTTAAAGAAACAACCAGAGGCAAAGCAGTTTAATTTAAGTGGGAATTAGCCTATAGGAACGGAACACAACCCCAAAACTGGGAATCCAGATGTGCAACACTCAGATACTGCCTCATCAGAGACATTTCTAGAATATGGAACCCATACCAGCCAGAAAAACGTGACAGAGACAATTCTTGAGAACACAGGAAGACACAGGAAAACACTCTGTTATTAACTTATGTGAAAGAAATTACAAATCTCAAACTGTTCAAGCTGAGCTTGAAGCAGTAACTGCCCTCATTTCATTCCTAGGAGATCCACAACTTAACTTTCAGCTCTAAGCAGAGGTGAAATCTGCCCACATAAAGGAAAATCATCTTTGGAATTACAGATCTCAGATCCCTGCTGAGGTTTTCTGTAGTCTGAACACGGATCTGGCAACTTTTCTTCAAGAAAACCAAGAAAAGGCTGTGCCTGCTCTGTCAGGACACCTCAGTCACAAGGATCTGTTTTAGGATGCAATATTCTAACCATCCCTCACCATCGAACATACCTAATATAGATTCTTACATAAAGGCTTCTTTATTCTGCATTATTCTCACCTTGCTGCCTGTGACAAGTTCTTCCTTTACAGCTCTGATAAAACAGCCTCTTTAAGTATAATGAGAGCCCAGATGTCGGTGTGGAGCTCAGTAATTACTGCCCATAATCTCCTTTGTTATGTACATAGCACAGCCTTCCCCCTTCCATGCCAAGCTGCTTCCTGCTCTTGCAACAATAGATATTTCACCTTATCTCACTCCAGCCGTGACACGTCCCTTTGTCACTCACCCCAGTGCTTGTCCCTTGCCCAGGTTATCATGGTCACTGGCGACCATCCCATCACGGCCAAGGCCATTGCCAAGAGTGTCGGCATCATTTCAGCCACCAGCGAGACCGTGGAGGACATTGCCAAGCGCCTCAACATTCCTGTTGAGCAAGTCAACAGGAGGTAAGAGCAATCAGGGCAGGGGGAACATCTGCGGGCTCATTTTCCTGTGCCTGCTCCCTCCATGTTGCTTTTACAGCCCATTTCTACACCCGCTGCTTTGTGCTTTTCTGTTCCATGACACATTCCCAGGTGTGTCCATCCAATGCATCATCTCTACCTAAACAGCTCCCAGGCTCTCACCTTGGCTGGCTCTTGAAGAAAACCCAGCCAACTATACTTTGCAGATCATGCTGGATGCACCCCTAAACTAAACACACACACAAAAATCAAAATTCAGACTCAGAAGACCTAAGGACCCTCAATCCAAATTCCTCTTTCACCCAGTGAATGTAAAATAATTAGCATCACAATAGAAGGATAAAAAGCTCTTTACAGAAGAGATGTTTTCCTCTTCCACTGTCCCCCTTCCCACCGAGAGGCCTTTTTAAAATGCATTTTCTGCTGCTCAGGAGGAAGCTTCAATAACTCCCCTCTGTTCCCAGGTTACTGTAATTCACTCTGCATTTCTGCACTGCCTTTCACTCAACACCTGCTGATTAACAGCAAACGCTTCCGAAATTAACTCCATTCCTCGCTATCCAGCACACATTCCACGAGTGCACTCTTTTTATCCGAGCCTTTTACTTTGAAAATTCACCCAGCTTTCCCATGGCTCTCCCAGGGAAGCTACAGCAGCTGTGGTGAACGGGATGGAGCTGAAGGACATGAACTCGGAGCAGCTGGATGAAATCCTGTGTAACCACTCCGAGATAGTCTTTGCTCGGACGTCGCCCCAACAAAAGCTCATTATAGTCGAGGGCTGCCAGAGGCAGGTGAGTAAGAGGTGGCAAAGGTTCCACACAGATATGGCTCTGTGCCTTCCAGGAGCTTTCCCAGAAATCAGCCCCGGGGTGAGAGGGTGGAAGCCAAATCCCAGTGCTCCCTCAGCTCTGTTTATACTCTTTTCACTGAGCAGGGACATTATCTAACAGGCTGCCACAAACACTGCCTGGACAGAATCCAAGCTGCTCAGACTCCTGTTGCACGCTCTGAGCTCCTGCTGACAAAATGAGCTTTCCCTGGGTTTGCTTGGCTTGGAGCTTACCCAGGGTCTGGCTTTTGGATAGAATTCTGGAAGCAGCTGAGCTGCACATCCAACCTCCCGGGCAGAGCCTGCACTGCCTGGGAAGCAGCCTTACCCCAGGAATTCTCTAAGTCCAGAGGAAAGCAACCTGCTGCCACATCCTCTCCTCTTATCTCTCGTGGCCCTTTAGACCTGTGTGCTCCTGCCCACAGGAATGTTCAGGAGTGAGATGGTTTGGTGGTGGACTCCGTGAACTTAAAGGTTTAAAGGATTTATGATTTCTAAGGTATGAACCCCACAAATTGTCACAGTGTGATTTATGAACGGCCAAGCCTTATCTCTGTCACTTCCAAAGGCTGCAAATCAACCCCCAGAAAGCAGCTGTTCAACACAGTTTGTCCCATCCATGGGCAATATTATGTAAAGGAGTGTGGGGCCAGCACAGGGGGGAGAGAAATGACACCCGCAGAGCTCTGTAAAAGATGCAAATTGCCACTAAAAGATTTTCTCCTCAGAAATTACATCTCCCAGGTAGATGCTGTGAATTAAAGCCACCCTAGTGTCGTGCCTGGACCTTGCAGAGATGTGGCACAAGATACTATTTGATTTTTGTAGTTATGCCAGCACTAAGCTTCCCAATCAGCATTATCAGCTCGTTGGGTTTAAGCCTGAACTGCTTTCAGGAGAGTAAAAAAAAAAAAAAAAAAAAGAGGAAAAAAAAAGATAAAATCTTTCAATTTCATCTCTATTTTTTGAATGGCCTGTGTTTGGCACGCGGTGGGTAAATGTGCTCTGCACTGCTCAGACACCCACACTCCTGGGAGATTTGGCTCTTTAAAGGACAGAAAGGAACACCCTCCCCCCTCAACTCAGTCTCCATGCTATGTTTAGTGCTCAGAGCTCATAAGCCCTTCTGCACATGGCATTATTTATAGGTAGTGACACTGTGCCAAATCCCCCCAGGGCCAGGACACTCAGCATTTCTATTAATCACTTTATCAGGCTTTTCCCCCACTCAGAACACCCTGTATTGCATCAAACCACGAACTTCTGCATCAGCTGGAGCAGAACCTTCAGCTGCAGGAGATGGTTTCAGAGGAAGATAAAGAAGCTGAGTGGGATAAGCAGAGTTTTCCATCACTAGAGCAATTCTAGCCTGGACTGATGGTGGCCAGAAGCTGTTGGGATAAGGATGAGAACAGGCTCGAACTCAACAGTTACATAATTTACAATTAAGATGAAACCTGGCTGATTCTGTAGGCACTTCAGAAAAAAAAACCAAGACATGACAGAGCATGTTGGGTCAACCAAATCTCCCACAGATGCCAGAGGTGAACCCAGGCCTTCTTAGACAGGGATACACCATAGATATGTAGATGGATATCTAAATCTTCAAGCTCCCTTATATTCTACAGAAAGAAACAGATTAATGGCACTTGAAGTGCATCTAATTGAGGTGTCTGCTCTTTAGGATGTAGTAAATAATATCCCTTAATTTTCTGTATTTCTGCTGTAAAGGGAACTTAGATGAGCAACTCAGAGAAATTATCACTCAAATTTTTGAGGTTGCTGTCCTAGCCCTCCCTACCATCCCCTCTGATTGCCGGCTGTTTTCTGTGGATATAAAGAGGATTCAAAACTTCTCATCAGCATCTTTCTTGTAGAAATATAAAGAGTGTGCTGAGAGCAGACTGTCCCCAGGGGCAGACAGCACCACCTCCTCACCGACCCACATCTGGATGCTTTTGTGTGTTCCAGGGAGCAGTTGTTGCCGTGACTGGAGATGGAGTCAATGACTCCCCCGCTCTTAAAAAAGCAGATATTGGAATTGCTATGGGCATTGCTGGCTCTGACGCAGCCAAAAACGCAGCTGATATGGTTCTGCTGGATGATAACTTTGCTTCTATTGTCACAGGAGTGGAGGAAGGTAAAAATAATGTTGCTATCTCACTTTCTGAGCTGGAAACTGCTGACTGTCACACAGCACTGGCCAGGCCTCCTGAGCCTTCCCCCCTGCACCCACCTCTTCTTTTTTCTGTCTGGATTTGGAAATGTGATTTTTGATATTTGGGGAAATTGGGAATTAATTCTGCTTACACACGTGGCAATCAGACAATAAGGAAATCATCCCCCTCTTCACACAGAGCATTGATTTGCTATTGCTTTTTGATCAAGCTCCAGACAAAGCACTTCCCAAGCTTGTTCCTGTGAGTTTGGAGCCTCACAAAGATATAAATTGTTTGCTCTACATTCTCACTGCTCACACTTCACCTCCACTTATGCCAGTCCCACCCATTGCACTCTTCTGTCACCATAAAGAGCGTGTGGTTTCCACTAAAACATTGTGGAATGGGATGTTCCCCTCAAACTTTCTCATTGAAAGAAAGTCTTTACTACACTTGTATTTTCAGAAGACTCTAAGGGAAGGTAGGGTAGTAGTTTAAAAAAACCCACCAAAACAAACTACAAGCTGCTTGAGGAAACATATGAGGAAAGTAGGCATAAACAGTAAATGTTTTCACATAACTTAGTTAGAAATTGAATTTTGTCCTGCAAACACTGTTAACAATTCAGTTTTACACACGTTTCCTTCTCCTCCAGGCCGCCTGATCTTTGACAACCTGAAGAAAACAATTGCCTACACCCTGACTAAGAACATTGCTGAGCTCTGCCCTTTTCTCATCTACATTATTGCCAGCATCCCAATGCCCATTGGCACCATCACCATCCTGTTCATCGACCTGGGCACAGACATTGTAAGTTGGGACCTTTTAAGTCATTTTCTGCTGGAATATCATGTCAAGTGAGCGGGGCTGGGTGCAAAGGGACTGCAGGACAAAGGAAGGTTTCGTTGCCTTTCCCTGCTGAGTAACAAGGCAGCAAAAGAGAAGGTTATAAGCAGCCACACAGAGAAAGAAGAGTAGAAAACAACAAGAACCCGCAGAGGGGGAGCAGAAAGCAAAGCCATCCGAGCCACCCTGACACGCACAGTTAGAAGTGAGAAAATAAATGTGTTTCAATCAAGAGATCACAGAAATTACTGCAGTTATGTCTGAACACCAGACATGTGATCAGAGCCAAGGGATCTGAAAGACCCTTTAATGTTTTCTGTATCCTCCAGCTTTTTGTGTTGCCATATAATCACCAGATCTATGAAACAGTCTCAGACTTCCCTCAAATCCTTTATACGTGTCAAGGGAACCCCGCAGGGACCCATCTCTCCTTGGCTCTGTATAGGTTGAAAAGGCAGAGCATGTGGACAGAACCACCTGAGAGCTGAAGCTTTGCTGATACCCCCCTGATGACACCCTGCTGATGCCAGGCCAGGGCTGGCTCTGATGGGTTGTCTCTGTTGCAGATCCCCTCGGTGGCTTTAGCCTACGAGAAAGCCGAGAGCGACATCATGAACAGGAGGCCTCGCAACAAGAGGAAAGACCGGCTGGTGAACCAGCAGCTGGCCGTGTACTCCTACCTGCAGATTGGTAGGTTGGCCTCTCAAACAGCCCCCCTTGGCTCAGCAAAGCAACTCAGAGTCAAGTTGACTCATTTTTCTTTAAAAAAATGGGGGGGCTGAAACTCAACTCCTTTCTCTGCGAACTCACCAACTCCCTTCTGCTGCTCAGAATTCAACAATATACCAGGGTTTTGTCTGCAGAGGGCAAGAACTTTAGAGCACCAAGAGATCTAAAACTACCTGCAGACTCATGACATGTTCCCCAGTGCCTCTTGATTTGGTTCTTCCTCATTTTACCCCTTTGGCTTTGCAGGTATCATGCAGTCAGTGGGAGCCTTTGTGACCTATTTTACCGTCTATGCTGAGCAAGGTTTCCTCCCATCCACCCTCCTGGGCGTGAGAGTTGACTGGGAAAGCAACGCCATCAATGACTTTGAGGATTCCTACGGACAGCAATGGGTAAAGAAGCCCTGAAAATTCCTTGCACTGGCCCTCACCCACCTGCTCCTTAAAAATCCTATGCTCTCCTCCAAAATGAAGGAATGAAAATAAACATAACCAAATATAATTGGTTTTCATCCAATATTCCTTCGGGACACACTCTTTAGAGCTTCCTGCCACCCAGCTCTTTCATTCAGCCTTCCTTCTTTTCATTCATTCATTCCTCTGCAATTTGCCACCTCATTCAAAGCTTCTGGAGATGCACCTTCTTCTCTGGACTTCATGTTTCAACCCATAAGCACCATTTCTCAGCCCTGCTTCTCAACAGCACCACTGTCAAATCCTTCACAGCTTCTCCCTCCCCGCTTCACTCCTCACTCATCCTGCAGAAATCACAAGGCAGAAGCCACTAATAAATGGATATAAACACCTCCTCACACCGAGCTTGTGCTGCAGCCTCGTGACTCAGGCTCGGTGATATCGGACTAGAACTGCCCCAAAGCTGATCATTACAGATCTAAATCCGGAACAACTCTGCATTCACACCTCGGGAGCCAAAATAAATCCAGCCCTCGAGGTTTGCAGCCTCCTGCACGAGGGTGGGAGTGTCTGATACAGCACTACCTGATTCTTCCTTCTCTTTGCAGACCAAATACCAGCGCACGTACCTGCAGTGGACGGGCTACACGGCCTTCTTTGTGAGCATCACCATCCAGCAGGTTGCTGATTTGATCATCAGGAAAACAAGAAGGAATTCCATTTTCCGGCAGGGCCTTTTCAGGTAAGTTTTACAGATTCTTTACCTGACACGTGGAAGTCACAGAATGGTTTGGGTTGGGGTTGGAAGGGACCTTAAAGGTCATTCAGCCTCACCCCCTGCCATGGGCAGGGACACTTTCCACTAGCCCTGATTGCTCCAAGCCCCATCCAACCTGGCCAGGGATGGGGCAGCCACAGCTTCTCTGCCCAATCTGTGCCAGGGCCTCTCCACACACCTTCCCAATATCTAATCTCAGCCTATGCCTCAGGTTATCCTACTGCTCATTCCAGAAGCAGGTCTGCTCACTGATTTGACCCACTCACAGTCAGTCTTTGCACAAAGGCCAAGCCTGGCCTCAAGCAATCACAAATCTCAGACAAACATTTTGTTACAGGTCCCCTCACTCCCCTTTCCTGCTTCAGGAGAGGGGTTTTCTTTAAAGCCAGACATTGTACTGGTTATTCTGAAAATGCATCAGATTTAAACTAACTCTCCATTCACTGAAGTGTTTACTACAAAAAAAAAAAAAAAAGGGAGTTTCCCTTGCCAGATTATTTTCTCAACTTCTTTATGTAGTTATCAACAGATAGCATATTTGGAGCGCTCTGAGATAACTTTAGGCTCCAGCAGGGGAGATACCAGCTGGACAAACTCCTTAGGAGCTGGCCACCTTCACTCACATGGGAGCCAGGGAATTCAAAATACCTCCTGGGAGAGGGGCCACACAGAAAAGCTGGCATTCACCCAGGGTAATTCTGATAGGAAAGCAGTTTGTTCTGCATCCTTTATCTGCAGGTACAGAGCCTACACCTTATGTGCATTTCCTTCCCACTAAGGCCTGAGTCACGCTGGGCACGTTCCCAGTGCAGGCAGGAACAAGGCACTGAGTGCATCCCAGAGCTTGCTTGCACCCGGGAATGCTGCCAGGAAAGACAGGAGCCTGTGCCACAGCAGGCAGTGCTGCAGAGCCCACCCTGTGCCAGGGCACTCCTGCTGTGCCAGAGGGCTCTGACTCTTCCTCTCTGCTTTCCTCGCAGGAACAAAGTCATCTGGGTGGGCATATTTTCCCAGATAGGAATTGCTCTGATTCTCACCTATGGCCTTGGGCACGTGACAGCCCTGAATTTCACCCCTCTCAGGTGAGTTTTGGTGCTACTGAACTTCCCTTGCCCCCCATGGTGGGAGCAGGATGCCCATGCAGCACCACACAAGGATAAATATTTAAAGAATATTCGTTATGAAGAGCAGAATGGACTGTTTCTTAGCCAAAATGGACATTATTAGCATAATTCCCACATTATTCCATAACTTCTACTAGATTTACTACTAAGAATCCAGAAAGCTGCTTGTGTAAAACAAGCATTTAAATACCTTTTTTCTCCAGCACCTCTCCAATGTTTTGGTGAGAACAGACAGCATTTAATTTTTACTCTAAATAGATCACTGTCAGATACATTCCATTTTTCTGCCATTTTCAGGCAATGTTTCCTTCTGACTGGGCTCTGGAATAAGTTAATACAGTAATTATTTAAGACTGGGAGGCTTTACAGGCACATCCTCTTAGTTCTAACAATCTGAGTGCTTAATTAAGGAGAAGAAAAGAGGTCCAAAAGGCCAGATTCTCTTTTAGTGGCATCAAAGAGCACAGAGACCCCAGGGGAGCAGCTGAGTGGTTGTCAATGCTTGTGACTGAGACCCTCTTCCCCCTCTCCCAGGTTTCAGTACTGGTTTGTGGCTGTGCCCTTTGCCATCTTGATATGGGTCTATGATGAAATCCGTAAGCTGCTCATCAGAAGATACCCAGGAAGTAAGTACATAATTCCTCTAGTTTAGTATTTTAAGTTAAGGTGTATTTTACCACCTCATCTCCCACTCACAGGTGGCTGCTTGAAAATGAACCATTTGTTCCCAGTGAGGATTTCCTTTCTGAGGAAAAAAACCCAACTGATTATTTTTGTGTCTCCTATTGCAGGTTGGTGGGACAAGAACATGTATTATTGAAACAGTCTTATCACAGTTCTTCCTCCTCCTCATGGAGAGATTCTTCCCCACCTGACTCAACCTCTGCTGCTTTCAAGTCCTGTCTGTGCAATATCGAGCATGGATTTGCCCCATGATGGGGTGAAGAGATTTCATGAATTTAATGAAGAAATAAGGACTTTAGAGGTTGATGAATTACCTCCCACTGTACTGTAAAGCCAAGACTTGTCTAGAAATTGAAATACTACCTATTTTTGTAACAGCTACGATTTTCCCTCATTGAAAGCTGAAGTTGGAGAGCACTCTGAGAGGAAAACATACACACAAAAAAAAGACAGATTCCATATAATCTAAGGCATTAATTTGCACTAAAGGTGTTGTTTGCTGATTTTTGTTCTGGTGGAACTGAATTCCAAGTGAGTGCATACACAGATCTGTGTTACCTTACCACGGGTAAAAATGCTGTATAGGAATAATTTGATAATAAAACTTTTTCCAGAAAACTGTTTTCAATCTTATTTTCTTATAAAGCCTAAGAAAAATTGAGCAGAACAGGGAAGGACATGACATGTGCCAGCTCAGAGGAAACAAGTGCACTCCTGCTTCTTTTGGCCCCCATTAACAGCTTGAATATAATACTTGTTCAGTTTTGATAAATATGTCTTGAAAATCAAGGCACAAACAAGTTGATCTGAAAACTTTAAGAGCCCAAATTCAACTCTCACCCTCCCAAGGTGACAATCTCCATGGCAAAATAAACCTTGGGATTCTCAAGTCAGGAACAGTTAAAGTTCTGTTTGAAATCAGGTCTTGACTGTGGTCACCTCAGCAAGAACCAGGAGGTCTCACATGGCATTTAGACAAGGACTTTCTCGATTTTAAAGCAAATGATAAATAGTGGGTGTTAAATTTCACACTCAGATACAAGTCTAGACAAGGTTTAGGGAAGAAACAGGGGCAGAAAGAGAATCGCTGCTGCAGGGAACAGCAAGAGGGATTGCCAAGGAGAGAGAAAGCAAGAGAAGAGCTGAGGGAGGGGACAGAGAGGAGTGTTTGCCAACCTAAAGCTGCCTGTCCACCAGTTCACACCCTTTGCACTTTGTGACCTTCCCTCCTTAAAACTCCTCACCTTAATACCCGCCTGGGCCCTGGCTTGGGTACCCGTGTTTTTCACACAGACGTGAAGAAGAGGAATTAGCAAGGAAGGAGGAAGAGCAACACAAAACGAGCCTGTAAACAAAGGCGAGTCCGAATTCCAGATAAATGCGCGGCTTATCACTGGCAATGCAATCCTGGAACAGCCAACAACAGCAGAGGTGCCAAGCTGACTCATTCCAACACCTTGGCACTTGCCAGGAGCCTTGTTTTGTCTCCTGTTTCAAAGACAGGGAGGATGAGGAGCAGCCGCAGGGCTGAGCAACATGACCTGCTTCCCAGCATCGGTGGGACTGCCAAAACGCGTGTGTGCTCAAATAGAGACAGGAGGGAAGGAAAAGGGCACGTTGTATCCTTCCCTGAGTCTGTGCCCCTTTCACATCAAACCAAAATCCATTTTGCTGAAACAACTCACAGAGAGGATGACTGGATAGCTTGTACAGAAAATACCACACTGAAGGCACAGTGTCTATTTTGTCCCGCTGGCTGAAGAGCAAATCCAGCAGAAATTCTTACAGGAAGAACTTTGTCTTGTAGTGCTCTAACTCCTGGCAGTTATCACCTCGTAACCACATCCCTAGGGAGGAACGGGAGGGTTTTATCTCCCAGCCCTGCCAGCTGGAGCGCAGGTTGTTCCCTGGATAACCCCAGCACCTCTGACAGCACTCACAGCCAACATACCACTTTCCTGCTGAAGCAAAACAAACCCACGCTCCGGGGGTTGTACCCACAGACTCGCAGGATGCCACAGCACAGCAGAAAACACCGGCAAAACCACAGAGCCACTGGAGGGGAGTTTCCCAGGATCCCAAGGCCAAGTGGCAGCGTTACAGCTGCAACCCTGGAACCTATTCTGGCTTCTTCATTATATTTCTAGGAATGTTCTTTTGCCTTATCACAAACCATTCAGTCTCTGTCTGACAATTGCAGCCTCTCCAGTATCAGAGAGGACTTTGGCACGTGGTTGCTCTTGGCTTGAAGAAGAGTCAAACAAAGAAGCAGGAAGAAGCAAAGCGACACAGGCTGGAGAAAACTCAACAGTGGTGGAGGAAAAAAAAGTAGTTTTGAGAAGAAAGCTTAACAGATGGATGTGATTCAGCCATTTTAACACCAACAGATGCTTCCTAAGAACAAAAGAACTCTACTCTTTGGTCATAGCAGTTTCTGGAAAGTAGCAAATGTCCCCTCTGTGCCTGAGTGAGTGGGGAGGGACAGGACAGCAGCATCTCATGTCTCACCTCTATAATCTCTCTTGAGGGTGGGGGGGGAAAGCAACATAAAAGATCAGTAACGGAAAAAAACCAAACCCAAAAAGCCCTCACAAACCAAACCAATAAAATTAAAAAAATAAAAGCAGCTGATGAACAGGAGCAAACCCCACCAGTGACTCTGAAATAGCTTGCTCTCATACCTGTAGGGTCAGTTTTGCTTTTAACAAATGCTCCTTTGTGTTTCCAGTGTTGCTTAGTCACAGCTCCCTTCGGAGCCTGATTACTCTGTGCACCCTGTCAGCTCCACAGCCTGCCTGCTGGGACTCCATCACACCAGCATTTCTTTGAGACACAGCATGTTCTTTGCAATCTGTTTTACCACATCAATACCTGAGCAGAAAGTTCAAATCCGAGGCTTGCAAAGCAACAAAAGAGAAAGAAACCAGAATATTGACATGACTTTCCACAAGGGCAAAGCCCACGGACGCCCAGAGTCACCGTTTCTAAATCTCAGAGCCTTTCCAGTATTACAAAAGAAAAACAGACAAACAGGCCACAGGCATGGAAAGAATGAATCCTGCATTTGCTCATGGCATTTGTGTTGGTTGGAACCAGCA
The DNA here is from genome assembly GCA_013400415.1 of Scytalopus superciliaris. NCBI lineage: Eukaryota > Metazoa > Chordata > Aves > Passeriformes > Rhinocryptidae > Scytalopus > Scytalopus superciliaris. The sequence goes on along the minus strand of VXBX01000217.1, from coordinate 338,471 downwards.
GGTCTGGGAATTGCTGCACAGGACAGGGCAGGTCATTGCAGGACCTCCCAGCCCAGTGTCACCATCCTGTGCTGACATCCAAGGCATGAGGCTAGGGGAGCTGATGCAAGCCAGTGTGGAACTAAGCACAGGCTTCTTTTAACCCCATAAACCCCAGAGAACACTGCAGCTTTCACAAGGAGAAGGTGCAAAATTCAGCAGCTCAAATCCACACAGAGGCAAGCTCACTCCAAGCTCATAAGGGCTTTTTAAGCAGCAGCACCACACATCAACCCTTACACTTAATGCTGCATCATTTATTCCCTTTAATCTGTGTTATGTCCTGTTTGTGAGCAGGTTAAGGATGTTCACCATGGCAACTTCATGTCCTCATGCCTCCCAAATCAAAAAGGTTACTGGGATTCAGTTAAATTCCAAATCTGGCAGAACACCCTAAACTCTGAAAAACTGAGCTGGCAAGCTCCTTATATTATAGCTGGGAAGGAAGATAATTTGCTTTCCTGGTCAGGTCTGTGCGTGGCTTTTTCATCCAGCCTTGCACAGTCTGTATCACACAGAGCCTCCAGCCTTGTGTAGGTTTATTATTACTCCATGCACACCATCATCATTATTATTATCATTTGAGGGGTTGAGAAAACATGTAGGAACAAATGAATCACGAGAAATACTTCTGTGCTAAATACTAAAACAAAAAGAAAATGCTATTTCTCCACTCAGTTCTTACTTGTATGTCAGTTCTGCAGCCTCAGCAGGAACAAACACTGTTCTCAGGCTCAATTATTTGTTATTAGGATATGCAATGGAGAGAAGCAGATTTGAACTGTAAGACAGGCTGAATCTTTTTGCCTACAACTCCACTACAAGCACGCCAAGAGTTAACTTAGTAGCTCATAAACTGAGAAATCCTTCTTCAACACAAAACTCTGCTCTCTTGCTCCAGCCTCAGCCAGCCTGGACAGGTCTGATGTCCCTACTGATTACACTGAACTTCACAGCTTCCCTTCACCTCCTTTTGCTTGACAACAGTGTCTTTGTTCAGTTTGCTCTGGTTTGAACTGGCTCTCACCATCTCCCAAAAACCCAAACACTCTCCCCTTTCACCTCTGTGTTACTGACAATTCCTGCATTCTGGGCAAGAGCAAGGAAAATGGAAAGGAGAGCTGGCTCGAGGCAAAGTGCTGCTCTGCAGCAAAGGGCAAGGGGAGAATTCAAGGATGGCAAAAACTGTCGTGCAATGCAGGGTGTAAAAGTCTGGCAAATTGTACTGGTTGGGTCTGTCGTGGGGTCTGTCTCCCGACCCTCAAAACTTTGCTGATAACAAGACTTAATATTAGAGAGGGGGATTGTAGGTCCTACTTCCTAACACAGCTTTTGAACAAGTCAGAGCTATTGAGCAATTTATCTCGGAGTGAGTCAAGCTTCCAGATGGTAACACACAATAATACCTACCTTGTACTGTAACTGTGCAAGAGATAAAGTGTAATGTGGGGCAGGTCTGGATTTTCCCTTATGCTCAAATACCAAACTGATTTTGGCAGCAGCAGAAGGGACATGTTTAATATTGAAGGGTGGTATGTAGGCTTTTTAGTCATTCCCTTCCCTTCCCTGTAAGATAGTTTTGCAGACCTCATGCAGGACACCCATTCCCTCTCAAAATCACTACCTAGGAACCCCCAATATTACATTTTCAACCACAGAATGTGATTTAAGAGTTGAAGAATTGTTTGAGAGAGCTTGTGATGTTGAGACTTGAGTGAAGATGGAGAACTGTAGTGAAGACTATTCCTACAGGGTGAGAGTGCTTTCAATGCCACAAACTCATAGGGAATGTTCACATTTTCAAACAAAAACTGCAGCCAAATCATACACCGAAAACTCTTCTCATTACCTTTTCCGATGCAGCAGCTCTCATGCAAGGAGACACCGTGACACTGCTGGCCCATGTTTGTCTGGACTGGAAGAGGAAGGAAAACACAGAAATTAATATTCTCATCAAACCTTTGCAGAGAGCTGCTGTTCTCACTGCAGCGCCAACACCTGCTGAAAATAGAAACGGTGCTAGAAAGTCACACCCAACTCACAGGCCATTTATTCCTGTAATTCAAGGCATTGCTGAGGATGTGCCACCAACACACAGAGCTCTGGGATGGCACCTCCTCAGGGCAACCAACTCTCAAGGGCCTCACTGAGAATCTGGGATGCAGGCAAAGCAAATTCACCCCAAAGTCCCCACCTCGAGGAGAGAGACAAATCTGCACCTAAAGGATTGTGCTGCCACTCTTGGCCCAGAAATTCCTGTAGCTTTACAGAGACCCCAAAGATCCAACCCACCCCAGTGCTAAGCTGGGTGCTCTAATTCCTTCTGCTACCAGAGACCTTCACAGAGCAAGAACACCCTCCCTCCTAAGTCATGCCTTATTCCACCTGCTTTAACTAGGTCAGTTCATGAACTTTTTCCAAAACATTATTAAGCAATGACTGAAAAACTAGTCCAGACCCACCAGCACCAAAGACCCCCCGGGAGCAGATATTTTCTGCACACCCACAATCGCTGCAGCCATCGGATTCCAGGCAGCAGCACCACAGAGCACAGTGCCCTTTGCATTCATAATGGCCATTTCTCCCTCAGAGCTCAGCTGAGCTTCCTTCAGCTGCACCTTGTGAGGTTTATTTTCAAGCTGAAAGAAGGGTTTTTTTTTTAATTGGAAGGTGCAAAATTCGAGGTGCAAAGCAAATGAACAGGGAAATTCCAGATGCAAAGGTATTTATCCAGAGCATCTGTCCACCCTGCAGGTTCCTCTGGACTAATCACGATCCCCACAGCAGCAGAGTTACCTTTTGTAACCTGTGAGATGGTATCTTGGAGGTTCATTTGGCACCATTTAAATGCTCGCATTTCTAAGCAAGCTATTTAGGAACTAAAGCTCAACTGGAATCAACTTTAGCTGGTTTGGTGCTGCTAAAAACCTTGTAATGCTTTGCAAGGAATTTCAAGGAGAATCCCCACCAGTCCAGTCAGAGCAATGTATTTAAGGGCAAACGTGATTTCTTTTTCCCTAGCAGTCCTGTACAGCAAAGCAGCAGAAATAGTCTGGAACTACCTCTTTTATTTAGCAACCTACACCAAAACACCACTGTTTTTTAACTAAAGTCTCTGTAACTGGAAAACGAATTGCAGCAGGTAATGATTCTTCTTGAAAAGACTGGAAAATTAATTATTTCTGTCCTGCGCTTCATGAAAATTTCAAGCAAAATTTCAAAATAAACAGTTCTTTTTCTGGAAGAACAGGAATAATCCTGAAAAGTAACAAGACCTCTATGAAATGGAGTTTAGAAGCCAAACTGCTGAAGGTTTGGGAACAGCAAAGCACACACCCCACCTCCAGGAGCTGAGCCTGAGGCTCCCTGGGTTTCAAGGAGCCACAGGGGAGGCTGGAAAAGCCAAAGCTCTTCCAAGGAAAATATCCCAGCACCAGGATGGGCACAGCTCAATCTTTCCACGTGTTCATGGACAAGCTGAGGGGTCTCTCAGGAAGCACAGACACAACCGGTGTCTCGAAGTTCACCCTCCCCTCGCCCCAAAAAGTGCTGCTCAAGGACTTACCACAACAACAGCCCCGAAACCACGTCTTCCTCAGCAGAGCCAGAAATTCCTTGTCTGCTTGGAGCTACAGCACAGCCAGACTGGCCAGGACACGTGCAGGTGCCTGGAGAGCAGCCTTCTACCCAATTCCTAAATAAATGTGGCCCAGCTGTGCCCAATTCCCACTGAGTGGTGCCAGCTGTGCCCAATTTGGGTGGGCTGTCCTGCCCTCTGTGCCCTCATCACCCCAGTCAGGAGGCACCTGTGTCCTTCCCCACACTGGCACTGCTGGGATGTGTTTTACTAAATAAAGACACTTTGGAAGAGATACATTTCTGTGTTTATCCTGCTAAAACACTCAGGTTAAATGAAAATGGGCTTTTATATCAAAAACAATGAACTTCCCAGAAGGAGGGGGCAGGATACTGAAGCTTGAAGAAGAAAGCAAGATGGGCAATAAGCAAACTCAGCCTCCAGCTCTGCAGGGAATGTGTTTTGCTCCCTGCAAGAAGCCAAACCCCAGAGTTCATGCACCAGCAACACTCACAGCTCTAAAGCAGAAGCATTTCTCTGTTCCCAAAGGGAACGCAATAAATATTCTTCAGGACAAGAAACATGCAGTTAGGTGTAAAATGAGCAGAAAATATAAAACCCAGTGAAAATGGTAACAGATTTCTCTGCCAAAGGAAGTGGGTTTGACAACTCTGAAATCTCTCCCCTGCAAGTTGACAAACCCATGTGCTGTCATGGCACCTGAGATCTGCTCAGCTGAATGGTCCTTTTATAACACTGTGAAAAATAGGCATTTTGTAACAACTGTGATAAAAACAGCGTGGCCTTTAGCATGGCCTTCAGCTTCTCACACAGCTCAGCTCTTGTTCCTCCAAGTTTCACCCTGACAGTTTCTGTAACTGACCCTTCTGGACACTGTAGGTGAACTCCACTGAGAGATCCATGACCCAACCTCATTCACCCACTCTCAGCAGGCAAGAAACGTCCTAAACTATGAAACCATCTTGACAATAAAACTACTGGAAGTGATTGCATTATTTATTTTTCCAGGCTATGATTTCCTCAGCCATTCAGTTGCTCTGTCTCTCTGTTCCAGCCCTACATATTCTCCATATTTCTCCAGCCACCACTCTTGTAAAACTGGAAAACAGACAACTTTTGGGGCTGTGCAACCCAGAAACTACAGGAAAAACCACATTGTTCTGTACAAGTCTTGCTTCTTAAGCAGAAATTCCTACTCTGGCCAGGCCTGGAGCCCTGTAAGACTGACCCACTATCCCAGAGCAGGGTTTTTTTATGGTGCAGTGATACCTACCCAGTTGAAATCCCAATTACTTCCCTGATAGTCTGAGTAGACTCAAATCAGAGTGTGCACTTAAATAGGAACAGTGCTGATGTGTGAATCCTTAAGAGAGTGTCAAATGCACTTGGCAGAGTCCTGGGAGCAATAAAGATGGAGAGGAAGATGGGCAGGAGGAGGAACCCAAAGGTGTGGGAGCAAATGGACTGAGCAGTATCAGAAGTTCTGCATGAACAAAAACCAGAATATGCTGAGTAAGTGAGTAGATAAGACCCACAAGACAAAGCACAGGGAATTCCCCCAAGGCAGAAAGCCTGATAAACTGAAGAATCTACCCTTCTTTTTCCTGCAGGCAAAAGTGGTGCCAGAGACTCGGGGAAGGGGCAGAGTTAAAGCTCAGACCACTCGGAGCAGCATTCTGAGCTGGGCTCTGCTCCCTGCCTGCAGGGAGGGCTGGAGGAGGAACCAGCCAGGCAGAAGCACTAGTTATGTGACAGAAAGAGGAAGAAAAACACACATACTGCTATTTTTAAAGATGCCTGCAGCACCGGTTCCCTGTAGCCTTCTCCATTTTTAAAGAAGAAAGAAAAGGCTGGTTAGTGAGAATTTCAGTTTGTAAGACAAGAAGTGGAAGGACAAGACTTTGCAGACCTGGCCAGTGACAGGCTGGGCCAGGAGGTACAACAGCAACAGAACAGACACCACACCAAAACCTTGCAGAAAGCAGCTTGGAGACAGCAAACCCACAAACATTAACAGCTTTATCAGCATGACCAGAGAAAGCAGATACTTAGAGCCACTGCCCCCTCTCCAGGTGCATGTCCTGAGGTGAGGTCAGGACAATGCTCTCCTCTTGCTATTCCATTTCAGGAGTCCAGCTCAGTGACTCTTTGTGCCTTAACTCTCTCCAGTCCTTTGCCAGGCTGGGGGCAGCACAGCCCTGGCTGGAACCAGTCTCTGTTGTGGCTGAAAGGAATTTTGCCCTAAATTCCCAAGAGTCTCAAAACAGCTCTGCTAGATTAAGTTTGAATTACTCTATATTTCTGGAATAGCCAGGTCTGAGCTGCTCTGAGGGGAAGTTCATTCCATGTTGAACAGACAGAATGTTCCCAAGACAGATCTCAGCTGTGACTGAGCTTTACAGGGCAGGTCAAATGGGGTGCAGAAGTGCCCCCCACTCCCTCAGAACCACTCAGGGAAGTGGAATATAAACTCAGAGGGGAAGGAGATGCTTGACTTCCCGGCCTCCTGCTCAGATCACAGCTGGATCCAGCTTGTTGCTGAGATTGAACTCCACAAGGTGAATTTCTCCTTGAGTTCAGGATCTCCACAACCCAGTAGTCTCAAATTTCCTCCCTGTCCAGAAGGTGAATGTGTCAGGAAGTGAAAAAATAAGGACACAAAACAATAAAACCAAGGAGAGGTGATTCTCTGCACGAACACTTTCTTTCTGAGCTTAGCTAAGGGGTTTAGAGCTGCAGTTTGCTAAGAGAAGGTGGAGAAGCCAAGGTAAGCAAAGGATTTATAACACTACAAAGTCTTCCTCGTTCTTAGTTACTGCTGACCTACAAAACACAGGTAAATACACTGCAGGAAAACTCCTTAGGGTGGTAAATCATTGATGGGAGACATTTGCTGCTGGACTTATTATGGTTCAAATAACATTTACATCTTAAATTTAGAATTATTTCCCCAGGAAAGAGGTCAAGGATTGCTTACTGAGCGTACAATCTTTTGCTAGAAGAGGAAAAACTAACTCTGGCTCCTCTGACAAGACCAAAGAAACCCCCACAGGTCCTGACCTCATTTATAGCAAAACAGATCAAAATTTCATGTACGTGGAGTAAATCCAACTTCCCAGCAGCACGTAATGAGAGAGAGCCATGCCTTCTTACAGTTCCACTTTCTAACTGGTGCAGCAGAGCTGTAATGTGAACCCAACCCACAGACACCCCTCTGGTGTCATCTGTGAGCACATTCACCACGTGGCTCTCAGCCCAGCTCACCCCAGCCTGTGCTCATTCACCCTTCCAGACCGTTCACTCAAGAGCCCCACTCGATGATCCCTGTGGGTCCCTTCCAGCTCTCAGAGCATTCCCTGACTCTGCACAGCCCAGCCTGTGCATCCTGGAGAGCTCAGTGCTTCGGGCAAGAGGCTTTTGAGAACGGTTTCACCTGCCAGAAATTGCCTGACCTCAACACCCAGAGCTACAAGAGGCCTCTGACCCACAGAACGTGTTGACTTCCCCGCTGCCCACAGCCCAGTTATCAGCTCACACCGCCCTGGCGCCGCTCACAGAGGTCAGACCTACGCACTTGGGCTCTCCAGGAGGGTTTAGTAAGAGCTGGGCTTGTGGAAACCACCAAATTTCCTTAACACCACGTTCTCTGCCTTATCTGTGTTTGCCTTGGCAGGTTTGCTCCGAGAAATAGCCTTATTAGCAGCTTTTCTGCCCCTAGGAATACCCCAGGTGTACTCTTGGGGTGGTTTTGGAATGACAAAGTAAGGAGTTGTTTGCTTTGTGGCTCCAAGGTGTGGGAGTGATGGGCTGCAGCAGATTTCCCACAGGGAACAGTGCATATTTTGTGGTATTTTAGGCTTTGATTTGTCAGAACTTCCCCTGGTTGACAGATGGGTGAGGGGGAGATGGGGAATCGATGCCTATTGCTTTCAGTAGATGTAAGTGGAATTTCCAGGGTTTGACACACCCAGTAAGTAAGAGGTAACAAGGAAAACCAAGTTTCTTCTTCCTCAGCTGAAGTTGCTTCCAGTTCTTCTAATAACTGGACACCCAAATTCCTCAAGGACAAGATTTTGTCTTCTTTGATTTCTTCCCTTGAGCATCAGTTCCTTGTTGAAAACATGACACCACTTCCCCATGAACAACTAAATCCTTCCAAGATTGTCACAAAAACAGGCACAGGTGGTTCTCACTGTATGACCACCATGTGAATCTCACTGGGGAGTCCCAACAGCCCTTTGCTTATTTGAGGCTCACATTCGAAAAGCAGATTTTGGAGATCTTTTTAATTCAAAGTATTTTTGGCAATGAAAAGAGTTGCATAAAACCAAGTGCTGCAACTTTAAAACCCTTTGTGGATTTATCTGAGATCAATGTACCACGGGGTGTTGTAGAGAGAAGTTCTGTTCTTGGTGATTAGGTTTTACAGCCTTTTTTTATTTCTTAGTGGGAACCTTGAGGAAGAAAAGTTCATCTCTAGGTTTTGCAAGATGATCTGCATTTTTATATAGAGTTTTAGTATGTTTCCCATTGTGGATCATACACAAGGGCTCAGCACTGCAAATCAGCAGGACTGATGAATCAACAGGTCTGTGTAAGATGGGACAGGGTCCAGCCCATGAAGATAGGAGCTATCTCAGGAGTTATAAAGTTATTTATGGAAGGTAAAAGATAAAAGCACTGAGAACTTGTTAATTGAACACTTTGACATTTCCAGAAATAAAACTACTGTGTTAAAGATAAACCAACTTGGGGCTGCAGCTTGTCCTGCTGCCAATGTCTGTGGGGGGCAGAGGCACCAGGGCCATTCACCTGGCTCCAAAGTGATTCCCTGCTCAACTAGGTCAGTGAGACTCTTTTCTCAGAAATGAAGCATTTACTATTTCAGGCACCCGACAACAACCCAATAAATTCAGTGTATCATCAAGGAATGAACCAACAAGCATAAAGATGGCCTTTAAAACCCAGCAGCAGGAAACTCTTCCCATCACTGGTGTTTCCCAGTTCCTTTGGACTTATTCTTGTTGCCCTGTGGTGAATGACTCCTTTTACCTGTGGTAGAAACACAACACACTCATGGACAGCTGCTGGGCACCCAAAGAGGTGTGACCATTGATTTCACTCATGTCAGGGGCTCACCTGCTGTGGATGGAGCTTCCAAAAGCAAGGTGGCTTTTTTGCCCCGTGTTCTGGTTTTCACTCTGGCAGGTGGCACTTTGGAATCTTCACACTTCCTCAGTTTAGCTGCAGAGAGAAGAGAAACATCAACTGATAGGGGAAGATCAAATGTAATTCTTGTATTTCCATGTACACACCACATCACCCACAACTCCAGCACTTCACCCACAAGGCAAAGACATTAAGAAGCATTTTCTCCTGTACCTATAATTTTTTAGTTCTGGAAATAAAGATTTCCCGCTTTGACTATAAATTAAAAACCTTCTTCTTTACTTCAGGCTTTTATTCCTCCCACAGGGGCACAACTAATAGGTTACTCTCCCTCACATCTGAGAACATGGTTATGGAAACATCTACTTCAGGTTCATACCCAGGAACTTTGGAGTGACAATGCTGGGGTCTTTCAGCAGTGGTGTGAAAACAACTTCTTGGGAACCTTCGCGTCCTGTGAGGGATAAAAGCACAGTGGGAAAGCCAGAAACTTTCAAAATCATTTTCCTGGAGGTAGAATTGGCACTATCAGGAAATCCCTGTCCTACATGAAGGCAACCTTGATTTTCCCTAGAGCATTTTCCAAACCAGCCTCCATTTCAGAGTCCAATTTCTGCTGTTTAGCTCTGTCTTCAGCAAATGTTCAACATCACCGTGTCAACATTGGCTCGGAGTGGAGCTAAGGATGCTCAGAGGCCAAAACTGGGAATCCAGAGCACAAACCTGCTTTATCTTTCAATCTTCACCTGTGTGGGGGCATTTCTGAAGCTACAGAGGAAAATAAAAGCCTCTCCAACGCAGAGATTTGCAGATTTACACACGTGTGACTTTGAGCAGGACACACAACTCCCTGCCACGCAGGAGCTGCGACGCGTCCAGGTCCCGGTTCTGCAGCAAGTTCTTCACCTGGCCATGCTCATCTGCCAGCTCGATTTCACCTGCAATACACAGAGGTTCAGGGCCCAAGGGCAGGAAGCTACAAAGAGCTATGCCAAGGAAACAGGAGACTTGTCTCAGCCATGCAGAGATGATCCACAGCTGAAAAACATGGGAGTATTTTGGTTGAGCGCTGTGATTGAGGACCACCTCAAAATATCCCCACTGGGTATTTTCTTTAGATGTTTTTATTAGACCTTTTACTCTCACAGCACGTAAAACTCCGTATCTGGGTGTACCCGAGGCAGGGATGAACCAGGTGATGAGCAGAGCCAGGGGCAGCCTCTGGGAGGGCAACAAACACCATCAGGAAGAGTCTCTGGCACAGGGAACACACTGGGAGGCTTGACCAGTTTCACACAGGATCCTTGCAGACCTGAGAGCCCCAAACCCAAGAGGTTCCTTCTCAGGGAACCCACCCCTACCTTCATTCTCACAGCCACAGCAGCGCTTGATGCTCTCCAAGAGAGGCTGAACTTTACACTGAGTGTTGAAAAGGGCCTTTTCATTTTCTGTCAAGAGAGGCACAAGTCAAGGCAACCAAAGGAAACCCAAGAGCCCTGTGACCCTTCTCCAAACGCCACGTGAAGTGACCCTGCTCTCCATCCCTCTTATCAGCAGTCCCAGGGAACCAGCACCCTTCAAACAGCTACTCCAGGCAGTGCTGGACTTTCAGGAGATTCCATACACTACGAAAAATAATGAGCTATCAACAGTAAATACTTCAGAAGCTGAATAAACTCAATGGTTGCACCACTCCTCTTTTTATTTGGTTTTTTTTTTTTTTTCCCCCCCAAGGAATTATTAACAGTGAAGAGAAACACTGTGAAACTCTGGTCTTCTCATTGATATTCTCAGGTTTTGAGGGGAAAAAAAAATAAAGACCCAAACATTTTGAAGCTGAATTGTTTCACTTATAACTGAAGTGTATTTGTAAAGAAAACCACGGGGGGGGGGGAAGAGAAGACTTTGAGCAAAACTCCCCACGCGTCTCTTTGGTTTGATTTCAAACAGAAAAGGGTTTTCCTTGAAAAACTGCTACAATGAAAATTTGACAAATTGTATTTGCTACTGCCTTCCACCCTGCCTTTTACAAACAGAACATGGAACCACAAGTCACAGAGATAGCTTTATCACCTGCTGGGTACCACGTTTCCCAGAGGCAGCAAGCACTGCAGGCTCTTACCTCCATGTAGGACTGTTATAAACATATCAGCTGATAACCTAAAAAAGAAAGCAGTGAAGAGAGCAGTGACAGGTTTTTTTCACTACTACATTCTACAGCAGTGTTTTGGAATGTTTGTATTTTCTGGAAGTCCCCTCCAAAAAGTACTCAAATTCTCCCAAGGTGAAGGTGCAAAGGAACCAAAACAAACCTTTGGTTTTCGGGAGCAAGCTCAGAAAACGTGGAAGCACCGAAAGGAACAGGTGAGGGCCAAACAAACCCCCTGCAGCTCCTCTGGATCCCCAGTGGAAGCAAACCTGAGAGCTTCTCTCTTGGCTCCTGGGCAACCAAGTCTCACTGTTAATACCCTCAGTGGGTTATGCAAAGGCAGAGGGAGCAAACACGGGTTTGTGTCTGGGAACCAGGAAGGAGCAGGCTCACAAACCTCTCCACACATAAGCAAGTCAGTAAATATTGCAGTGAGAAAAGAACAGGCTTTGCTGTTGGAGCTCAAGCCTACCTGGGGGGGTTGCCAAGGGACTGTGCTGGCTCAGGGTCAGGAAATCTTGTGTTGCTGCCCTTCACCTGGAGCTGAGGAATAGTGTGAAGATGGAGCAGGGGATTCTGCTCCTGTCCCTCAGAAGCAATGCCCTCTCCACAGCCAGGCTCCCCTGCTCTCACATGGACAGGTCAGGGGAAGCAGAATGGTAGGAGGGGTAATTTTGGTTTAATTTCAGGCTCCCAGAGCACAGCTACACAGATCCCTGCAGTTTAATTCTCCTCTTTGCTCAGAAAAATCACAGCTGTAGAGACCAGGAGGGTCTCTGCCAGTAGAACTTACTGAGATCAGTGTGAGTCTATTGAAAACATTCACAGGCCATGTAGGGATGCTGGGCAAGGCTTAAAAGTGTGGCCCTAAAATACTTGGAAAACTCACAAATATCCTTCATATCAGAGGTCATAAAAGCTCTACAGAATACACTGATAAATCGGGGGTCTTATGTTTTCTCCTTTACTGACTTAACAATGAAAGCTATAAAATCAGTAACATCAAAACCTCAGCTTCCTTCTGGCAAATTATTGATAATCCAAGACCAGTGTGAAAGCACTTCAAGGTTAAGCAAACAGAATATGGATTACTCATTATGTATTTGATCAAATACGTCCATAATTAAACACATATCTATTCTGATGGTTCAGGTAGAGCAGCTCTGTCCTCAGACACACACACTCCTCCACCATCCACCTTTAGTCACTGCCAAGGATAATCTGAGGTTCCTCCAGGAAGTGAGTTGGTTGCTTTTTGATGTGCAGAAGATGAAATGCTCCTGTCTCCTCAACCCTCCGAGCAGGGCAGCTCCTCTTTATTGCAGCAGCAGAGCTCCATGCTGTTTGCAGCCCCAGGATCCAGCAGCTCAGGGGAGGGCTGAGCTCCCCACGCTTGCCTGATGTTTGCTGCCTGTTAGAGAAATTGAGAAGGAAAGCAGAGGGCAAATTCAGTGCACAGACCAGCAGCCCAAAGGGCACAAGGCAGGGCAGGACCTGCAGCCAGCGCTGCTCCCTGCCCAGTGTTTGTGCACATCCATGGCAGGTTCAGGCCTCTGCAAACTCCCTGTATCTGAATTGCAAAATAATGCAAATGATCCGCCCATAATTACACCAAACCCACACCATTATTAATTTCAAACTCTGAGCGTCACAGCCTAAAAATTCAGCAAGTGCTTGAGGAAAATGTTCAGTTCAGGAGACATCCTGCTCATTTTAACTCTTCCTTTACTGCTGTGCACCAGAGCACATGAGGACACCACTGCCTTACTCTCTTGCTGGTAAACTGGTTCCTAAGGTCACAGATCTTCACTACATGACAGCATTTCCCCCAGAAACCTTTTGTGATGACAAGGAAGGCTTTAACAAATTCACTCGGCAGAAGAAAGAAGGAAACAAATATACATGTGTGAATTAGTCCAGCATTTCTGCCTAATTGACTTCCTGTTGACCTCTTTCAGTGACCTGCAGCAGCCATTGGTGTGTGTGGTTTACCAGGCACCAAGGACAAGAGATGACTTCTCCACCTTTGTCATCTTCTATCCCATCCACTACAGGGCAACAGAACCTGCAGTCAGGCTGAGATTTATCACCTGCATTGCCAAGGTCTGAAGGTTGCTGCAGATTCACCAAGGCTTGCTTGATCTCACACAGGGTCTTGGCAAGGGGGGAAGCTGCTACCAGGCTCTCCACCTCCAGCTCAGTCAGATAAGGCAATGGGAGATCCAAACCTTGAAGAAACGGGGGTACTTTTAAGCCTAAAGAGGCTGTTCATGGCTGAGCGACTGCAGGAAGGAAATATTGCACTGAGCAGAGAGTGCCCACCCAGAGGCTGAGAGGATCACAGAACTGACAGTACAGAATCTTCCTGACCTCCCCACATTAGCATTTAATCAGTGTAATGACAGCCATTCTTCTCCCTGCAGTTGGTGACTTGATATAAAGGTGTTAGGGTTCTGTAGGGATGAAAATTCCTTGATTTCTCTCTTACAGAGCAATAGGGGAGGCAGAAGGGGCTTCCCTGAACTGGCATCTCAGCAAAAAAAAAAAAAGTAAAAATTATGTGAAAGTAAGAAATAGCTTAAACGGGAAGAAGTAAATACACATTTTCCCTGTTAGCAAACAAACAGCCCCTCTCACCCCAGACTTGATTGCCTCAGCCCTCTCTGTGAGCTCTGGAAGCACCCACAGCTCTGTCTCTGCCCTCACCATGTTCCTCATGTCCAGGGAAGTTGAAAAAAGCATCTTTCCTACTGAAGAGTTCACATTGCTGAGGCAGCTCATGATCCTGTGGGATAAAAGGGGCTCAACAATTAGGAGTGGAAAAAGCAGCAGAAAGGTGAGGGATGGCCCAACAACAGACCCCTGCAACTCACCTGCCCTTCCACTACTTCTGATTTACTCTCACTGGCCAGGCTGCCCAGTGAGGGCACAACTTCCACTGTGTGCTGTGCTTGGACCTTCTGCCCCAGCTCCTGTTTCCCAGCTCTGGTCCTGCACGGAGCATTCCCAAGCAGCACTTCCAGAGCTTTCATTAACTCTGTCACTTCTTGCCACGGAGCACAGAATGAACCTGATAAACAATTTAAAAGGGAATGACCTGAAGAGCTCTAAATTACATCCAGAACAAAGCCAAGAGCAGGAACCTTTCTTTGGAAATGTCACAAGATGCCTCACATTGTATAACATTTCCAAATAACTGTGTTTATCCTCTCCTGAGCTGACAGACCTCTCCTCTCACCGTACTCAGATGAAGACAGACTCTCAGCTCTTCCACTGAAAGACACAACCCTGTGGGATCTCTGTATGAACCAGGTCTTTTTATAACCTGTTCACTGTTGCTGCTCTTACACTCCTCCCTTGCTGTGCAGTTTGGTCCTCTCACCTGTTTGGAAGGTGTTGCCACAGTGTTCGTCACACTGTTCATCACCCACCGCTGCCCAGCTGTTGTCTGCAGGTTTGTGCCCACAAATCCTTTGCCTGGCAAAGATTTTCAAATCATCAGAGTCCAGTGCTTGCACCATGTCCTGTTCACAGAGAGCAGCTGTGTTATACCTGTCATACTCTGCAATCCACCCATTCCTCTGTTCTATAAAACCAGAGATTACCGAAACTATTTTATACTGAAAGGAGTAAAACACATCCCTCAATAAACCGTCACTTCAGGGGAATTATTTAGCTTACAAATTTCACTTTCCCAAGACTCCCTTCTTCCCTCAAATGTTTCTTCCCACTGACCACGAGACTTTGAAGCCGCTGGCTGATCCCGTTGTAAAACACCAGCACGTCCATCCTGTGCTTTGCCAGCTGAGATGCCACGTGCAAATTCTGATCCTCCAGCTTGTCATAGAGGGTTCGAACACTGAAATCCTCCAGGAGCCTCGGTGCAAAGTGCAGCTCTGAAACACAAGGCAGGGCTCACACCTCGACCCTGCCCACGGGTCAGTCCAAATAAATTGGGCTTTATTTCCCACCCAGGGCATTGTCTGCCCACGGGGAACAGCATTTTGTGTGCTGCGAGGAAGGAAAAGGGATGAGGCAAAGGGTGTAAGGGAAGGTCTCGTTCCTCAGCGAGGGGGAGGATGACAGAGCGTTACTATCAGCTCCCAACTCGCCCACGGAGCTCAGGATGCTGCTGCTCTCAGAGCTGCTCGCAGCATCACTTCGTGCTGCCATCTGCTGTTCCCTCTGAACATCCCGAAATTCCCAAGATGAGGTCATTCCCAAAAAGCAAACAAAGCCCAGGAATCACGTGCCTTTGGAGAACAGAGTGGCCAACAGGCGAAGCCAAGGGAAATATTTGTAAAGATCATTATTTTCTTTCCCCGTTATTCAAACTTGCTGCTGTTTTAAAGGGTTTCTCAGGGCTGGCCACTTCCTCTCCTAAGGGAGAAAACTCTGCCCCATTCCAACCACAGGGGGTTAATTTGCCTTACTGAAGGGACCAAAGGAAGTGCGTGCCTGTGCAAATGTGAGTGCAGAGCAGGCAAAGTGCTGTGTGACCTCATGAAATGCACTGATTTCTGGGTGGGCAGGTATCCAAATATCATACCAGAGTGAACCCAGGATGATGGAATGGGGAGTAAGCAAGAAGCAGCAAACTGGAGAACATGTGGGGTTGGCCCAGCACTTCACCTGCTTTAGGTGCTGTTCCTTTCTCTCCAGAACCAGCATCTTCTCCAGAGCCACGAGGGCTGAGCATCTGATAAAACTGAAGGCTAGAGGGAATGACAGAAGAGCGTGAAAAACATCTCTCTCTCTTCAGTAAAACCAGATATTGCAGTATCACCAGCCCAGCTCAAACAGGTTTCTTGGCTAGATTTCCATGAGCTCCTGATACCTGCCAAGCAAAGGTGGCTTACCTGTCTTTCAGGAGGATGTACTCTGGTGGGATGTGTGGCTCACCCAGGCTCCTCCATCGGGGCTTCCAGCCCTTCAGGGGGCTAACGATGGGGCCAGCAGGCTGGAACACTATGGCCAGGGTGGTCAGCACCACAACCAGGGAGCCCAGAACAAAGAGGATGGCTGGGGGGGCGGAGAAAGTGAGAAACACATGAAGCACTGTGCTCAAACCCAACATTTAGCAGCTTTTATATTCATTATATGGGCTTCTGTTTTTCCCCTGTTAATTGGTGCATTCTGGCCAGGAGCAAAGAGTTTTCAGCACTGGGCAGCTGAGGTGGCAGAGCCAAGGATGACACTTTAATTTCTGTTGTTTGCTGGCCTCTCACCGATGGACTGGTATGTGCAAAGCACTCACACAGGACTGGCTTTGAGAAAAGAACTCAACTCACCTTATGTTTAGCCTTTTGTCAACTTTTAAATGATGTATTTAACTTCGGTCTGGTTTATCATGGAAGGACAGTGTCTCTTCGTGCTTTCCAGCCAAGGAAAACAAAGCACCTTCAATTACTCGAATTCTTCAAGCAGGGTGTGGGGTGAAACAAAACTGCTCCTTCCCTCTCTCACCACCTGAGCTCCTGCACAGGCAGGTTCTTGGCTAGAGAGCAGTGAACTTTGGGAAGGGGAGCTCCACGGGAGGAAGGGCTTAAAGCTGACACAGCCAGTGGTTTGATGGTGTTTTCAAAGCAAATGCTTGTTTAAACACACTTAAAGAAGTACAAGAAAGGTCATGGCTCAGCCTCAAGGGTGGAGGTTGGTGTGCCAGTGTTTTGGCTGTACCTGTGATGGCAGCCCAGTTGGGAGCCAAGTTCAGATCCTGTTGCTTCAAAACACCATGTCTGGCCAGCTGGAACAGAGAAGAGGGCTGGAAGGACACGGCTCTGGGGTCACAGCTCACGTTTGCCTCGTTCACAGTCACAATAAGGAAGTGGTCCTGAACGGTGCTATCCCTGAAAACATATGTGCCAGACTCCAGGAAAACATGGGCAAACCTAAAAGGGAGAGGTAAGGAAGGCACTGGCTCATCCAAGTTTCCTTTGGCCTCCACCTGTGATGATGATAAAGACATGGGCTTGAACACACATTTGACATTTTCATGGCCAAGGAGCTACTGATTCCATCCAAGGCTCACTCCCCAGTCCTGCCCATAACACATGCACTGTTATCCCACAGCACGAATTACCAGGAGAGGTTGAGGTGAGTCTCCTGGATGAGGTGGTTCAGCCTTCGGAAAGGTCCAAAATCCCAGCTTGGGTTGCTGTTGTAGAGATGTTGCTTCTGATAAACAGGGTAATGGCTGGAAGCACGATCTGGGAATGGTTCAGCACAGAGTCAGCAGCTCTGACCCCTCCTCAGCTGGGGCAGCTGACACTGGGCTGGCAAACAACTGTGCAACTCATTTCTTTTGTGGGGCCATGCAGTGCCAAGTCATTTAACTGAGTTTAATTACTGCCCAGCAAAGACTTATGCTGTCTAACAGAGGAAGAAGTTTGTCTCTATTGCACAAAAATCCAATCAAAAAGTGAAAAGCATGAGGTAAGTCCCTGTCAGAGCCTAGACTGCAGTTGTGGGATGCCCTGAGGGCAAGAGAGAAGGGATGTGAAGGGATGTGCTCACACATGCAAATGTGGAGTCACTGCTCTGAGCAGGTCCGGACACTCAGGGAACTCAACACTCACCGTGGGAATCGATGCTAAGCTGGAAAAGGATTGTGTCTCCTGCTTCCAAACACACTACAGGGTTTGGAACAAGGGGCAAGGCCTGGGTATCTTTGGAGGCAGTCCTTTGGAACTGATGACCTTTCTGCAGCAGCTGATTTGATGGAAAATCTCCTGCCAGGCAACAAAACAAACCAGAATGAATCCTGCAAAAGGAGCAGCATGTGAGGACACCTAACCCTTGGCAAGCAAGAACTGTTTATTCTGTCTGTGGGCAATTACAGCTCACAAGGCCAAATTCTGCTCTCATTCACACCACCATAATTGAAGAGCAAACAGAACGAGGAGCCAGCACAGAGTTGCCTCCAAATAGAGTTTCCTTCTAGTTCCTTGGAAAGCCAAAATCATTCTGCAATCTTGATTTGACCCATTCCCAGGGAGCTAATGGTGCAGTCAGTGCAGCTCCTCACTGTTTAATCCCAGACAGAACAAGGTATCTCCCTACATTCTGAATAGTTTGGAGCATCTGATAACAAATTCCCTCTGTGCCAACATGAAAGGAAACAAACAGCTCAGTGTGGCTGGAATTTGGGTTCACTCTCAGGGGCTCTCAAGCCTTACCCATGAGAAATGCATCCAGAACATCTGTGCTGGAGACAATGAAACCCAGCACTCCACTGGGACTGAACAGGACCAAATGCACCCTCTGGCTGTTCTGCACATGTTCATCTGGGCCCAGGACATTTGCCACTTCCTATGGAAAGCAGAGGGAAACACTGGCCAGGGATCCAATCAGCCCTGGTTTGTGACCAGTCTCAGCTGCAGCTGTCCAAGAGCTCTCTAGGGAGGCTTTTTCCTTTGATTCAGGAGCTGTCATTTCTCTGTAAAGCATCAGCTCTGTAACTTCAGGATCCAGGAGTCCCTTTACCAAACTGTGACTCTCTCCAGACCTGCAGGCTAACAAAACACCCCCTTCCTCCATACCTACCCTCACTTCTCCTTCGTTCATCCTCAGAAGCAGCTCCCTATTGATGCCGAATCCCAGGGAGATCCGTGGGGCTCTCAGCAAGCACAGCTGGTCACAGAGCTCCTCTGCAGAGATGTACTGCTTGCAGTGGCATCTGCCAGGTGGACAAAAGGCCCTGATCAGTCACGATCCCTGAGCTACAACTCACTGAGGGTCAGGATAGAACCTATGTCCATGGAAAACAGGATGGAGCAAACCCCCTGTCAACCCCATCAGTACCTTGCCTGCTATTCAAGGCCAAAGTGTGATACCCCACTAACAGTGCTTGGCTGGTGTTTAATAGAGACCAACTTCAGTGCTGTAACACAGCATTGCACATCCCTCCCTAAACTTCAGCTTTAGGAAAATGGTTCACAAAGGGAGAGGACAATTTTAACACACTGGATTTCTGTGCAGTCCATGCCAGGAGGAGATTTTTCAGTCCAGAAAGAGAAAAAACTGATAGTCATACAAGAAGAACCAGGTTCAGTGTTTCCCAGCCCACGGCAGGGGGTTTGGAACTTTGTGATCTTTAAGGTCCCTTCCAACCCAAACCATTCTACAATGATTAAGGGTGAGTGGGGAGAAGGAGGATTGATTTCCTTATTGCTGGTCTGTATTTAATGGAGTGACCACCCCAATTAGAAGGGCTCAAGCTGAAGGACGTGGAAAAGTTCTCCACGTCAGAAAACGTGGGCTCTGCCCAAGCTCACCTTGCCAGCCCCCGTTCCTTGTGGTGCCTCCACCCAAGGCACAAACCCAGCAGGC
The DNA here is from genome assembly GCA_013400415.1 of Scytalopus superciliaris. Lineage (NCBI taxonomy): Eukaryota > Metazoa > Chordata > Aves > Passeriformes > Rhinocryptidae > Scytalopus > Scytalopus superciliaris. The sequence continues at coordinate 319,185 of VXBX01000217.1, read as the reverse complement.
AGTGCTGGGAACAGGGGCAGAGGGACGGGGCCAGTGACTGCGGACCGAGGGCCGCTATCGCCACAGAGAGCAACTCCACCAATGGAAACTTTCCCAAAAACACCTCCCACGGCCCTGCCCTGCTATGACCTCATGAGATCAGTGGCTCTGGCGGCCAGAGCTGGTTGGGAAGTGCTGGTTTGGGAGAGGCTGGGCTGAGTGGGACTCACATGCCCAGCTCTGCATGGAGCTCTCCCCCCGCCGTCCCGCACGCAGGGGAGCAGTCGTGGCGCTCGGGGGCCACGCAGCGCCGTGTGGCTGCCAGGCGGACCTGCCCGGGGGCACAGAGCTCGTCCACCTGGGAAAACAACACCCACACACTGTGGGAAGCCTGGCAGCACCTTGACTGACAGGCAGCATCCCCAAAATTCCCTCCCTCCCTCCCCACTGCTTCAGACATAAAGGCTGTCTGCGCTTCTTTTGTAGCGCCACTCGTTTAATTACTGCCCAACAAGGACTTATGTTGTCTAACAGAGGGCAAGTTTGATCTTCATTCTACAAAAATCCAGCCATAAAGTGGAAAGCACCAGCTAAGTCACTGGCACAGCCCAGACTGCAGTTCCTAAAGTTACCTTTGACAAGGTTAAAGAACAACTTGGAGGGCATGGAAGAAAAAATACAGCAATTTCCCCTCCCATCCAAATCCCTCATGCAACTCTGATGAAGAACTTCATATTAACAATAAGAAGGCTTCAATTCCTACATTTGCCATCTATATGAGACAGTGCTGCTCCCCACTGCCCTGCTGTGGAAGTATCCTTTGCCTCCATCCCTTAGAAACTCAAATGCAGCCTCACAAGATTCTGGTTAAGAAGACAAGTGCCATTATCCTACAAGGAAGGGTCAAGGGTCTCAACCAAAACATCTAAAGGATTGCTAAAACACTGAATTGCCCCCCTCTCCTGCACATCACAGGACAATTTTGTTTTGAAGCCAGATTTTACCTGAGGTCGACAGTCCTGATCGCTGTTGCTGTCAGGGTCTTTCTTGCCTCTCTCATCATAGTAAACATAACCTGCCTGGCAGATGCAGGAGGCATCTGACTGCTGAAATGCCCTGTTCAGCCCGTGGCACACACAGCTGGTGGCACCTGAGAGGAGAGGGTGGGTTTAGAGCTGGGGAGAAGCTCCTGGGAAGAGTCCAGCACCCTTTAGCAAAGCCCACTGCTCAGTTTAGTGACACTGCTGGGGTGTGCTGCCTTGAGCTGCACCAGCACGGCCTCCAGAGCAGTGCCTGCAGCACCCAGGGGTGCAGAAAGGCCCAGCTGCTCCTCTGCAGCACTTTGGACAAGCCCTCAATTAATTTGTACATTAAACCCCTGGACTGGGTAAGGCTGCCAAGCCCCTCTCTTGTACCTCACCAGTCTCAAATCCATTTGATTTGGAATGCTGAGTAAGTCATATGCACTCTTTACTGGGCATAGCTCTCTACCTTCCAGTTTTCCACCTTTTTCCCCACTTTATCATGTCCTCAGTGCCCAGTTTTGACTCTACACTTAAGCTCCCAAATTCAGTACTCTTGGTGAAACTCCACTGCTTTCAAGTCAATGAGAGAGCAAGAATTAGTAGAGTTACTTATCTCTTCCTTCCTTTAAGGAGATTGAAACCCCTCAGCCCACAGAGTGTAAGAGGAAAAAAAAAGACAGCTTTGAAAATAAAATCCTCTTTCTGGTTGGCACGGAGGAAAAGCAGTCAGGCTCTGGCAGCACCCCCAGCACCACGAGGATGCCAGGACTTGTGGTCCAGCATGAAACCACGTGAGGGAGTCACATTTCTGGGTGATTTTCTTTTCAGTCTGTCTCCTAACAGAGGTGACATTTCACTCACACACAGCAACTCACCAGGCTGAGAGGAAGAGGAGCTGCCACAGGGGAAACAGGCAGCCTGGGCAGGGAGGTGGTTGAAGGTGCCAGCAGGACAGGGCTGGCAATCCCCTCTGTGCTTCCCAAAGTGGCTGCTCCCGTGGGTCCCAGGGGGACAGGGCAGGGGGGCAGGTGCCAGGGAAGGGCAGTAGTGGCCATGGGGACAAGGCTGCTGGTGGTAGCTCTCACTGCCTAGAGAAAAGGCACTGCTTAGAGACCCCAGCAACTGCTGAGAGAGAGGCAGAGACCACTTGCTTATTCCACTTATACATATAAAAATATATAAATACATGCATCTGTATATATAAAGTTAATCAACATTCAGCATTTCCCCATCTAATTCATACTTGGATTTAAATCTCAGCCTCTCTTTCCCAGCTCTTTCACTGGACAAATCCAGTGAGAGCCCACACGAGGGTTCTGCAGCTGCAGAGGGCTGAGAGCTTTGCCCACACAGAACAGAAAACCCTGTGGTTACCCTTTTTGCTGCTGTTTCTTGTCCCACTCCCTGGGTACCTGGTGGGCAGAGGAAGCCAGCTGGGCAGGGCTGGCAGGGTGCTGTGATCAGAGGGGCACCACGGTAGGTCCCTGCAGCGCAGACCCTGCAGAACTGCTCAAAGGAGCCCCTGAGCCCAGGCAGGGCCAGGGCCATGGACCCTCCTTCACAGGGCACGGGGTGGGCACTGCCAGGGGGACAGTAGTAAGGAAACACACACCTGGAAGGCAAAACAAGGCAGGGAGAATGGGGAAAACTCTCTGCAAATGGTTTGATTTCTGGATTCAATGACCAGTGCAAACAGGGGGCAAAATTATTAAAAATGGTTCTCTCATCTGGTTCCACACTCAAGGTAAATAGCAGAAATCATAAGTGACCTTATTCATCCCTAGCAGTCACCAAATCTGTGACTGTAGTTACAAAGACTTCTTTGCTTTTGCACAGTGCACAAAGACTGGTTTAGGATTGATCCCAGGCACAAGCCACAATATTCAGAAACATAAATCTGGCTCTATCAAGATGCCAGGTACTCACAGCTGCTCAGGGCTGTTGTATGTCGAGGATCCTTCAGGACAGTGGTACCCAGCAGGACACACAGAAGGCTCACCTGTGAGAGCACCACAAAACAGGCCAGCCCTGCAAGGCTTGGGATTTACTGAACCTGGGGGGGAAATGAGGAACAGTGATATATTATGGGACATACCCAGAACAGGAGACAAGGGGAGACAAGGAGCAAGGGGGCTTTATTAAGCATCCAGAAACAAACATTGTGCTTTTCCTATTGCTCACAAAAGGGCATAGATCTGTTGGGAATCACTTTGCTGTTTAGCAGGAAATGCTGACACCTCAATGCCTGGCCCTGCAGGAAGAGATCTGCTCCTTTTCTAAGCCCAGATCACCTTTAGCTAACCAAGAACAGGAAGGGAGGGCTGAGAGTGACCATGCCCTGGGAGGGCTGTGGCAAGAGTGGGACCAGAGTCACTGCTAAATGCCAGGGCTGTGCCTGCTGATCTGCCATCTGGACTTAGAAATGGCTGGAAATAAAGAAAACAAAGGCCATGTCACCTGCTGGGCATTCATAGCCAGGTTTGCAAGGTACCCCTTGGGTGTTGGGCAGCCCTGTCTGGGCTGGATCCGGGCAATAGTAGCCAGGTGAGCAGGGATCACACTCTTCCAGTGACTTTGCACCAGGCTGCATCCTGGAAGTGCCAGCTGGGCAAAGGAAAGTGTCCCCTTTACCAGGGCACCAGTATCCAGGGGGGCACAGATAATCCTCAAACCTGGTCAGACCTGTTAGGAAGAGAAAGGAATGAAGAAAGGGAGGCTGGATGGCCAGGAGGAGTTTTGGAGATAATTTTGGACACCAGCATCTCATCTTGGGGAGTTTTGCAACCAGCTCTGGAGGTGGGCAAGGGCTGGTTTTGCCCTGGCACTGACCTGGCAGAGGGCAGTGATAGCCTGGAGGGCAGGGCTGGCACTCGGCCAGGCTCTGAGCTCCCGGCTGCCTGCGGAACGTCTGGGGAGGGCATTCCCGAGGTGCCCCGAGGTCACTGCCATTGCCTCCAAAGCAATAGTGCCCTGGTGGACAGGGGTGGGCCTCTGAGTCCCCTGCCAAACAGAGAGCAAGGCTTTAAGGAGTCATTTCCAGTGTCAGTGTTTGCTCTGTGACCTCCCAGGTCCTTCCTAAACTACTGCACAACCCACCTCCACCATCCAGGCCCCTCTTCTAACAGGGATATTTAGAGACTGGTTGTGATCTCAGCCTCTCCTACATTTCCAGTGTTTCCTGGAACAGTGTCTTATACCAACATGTTACATTAACAGTGTGAAATGCCTCTTCCCTCTCAGACACTAGAACTCATCCCTAGTGTGTCCTACTGCCAGGACTGATCCACAATGCCCTGTCTGACCTCAAATCCAGCCTCACAACTCTGTTACAAAGCAACTCCCATCCCTTCCCCTCAGTGTCCAAACCTGCTTTGCACCAGTGGCCTGGTGGACAGGGCAGGCAATCTTCTCTCCTCACAGCCCCTGGAAGGTCTCTAAGAGTATTGGCAGGACATGGTACGGGCACCTCAGATCCCTCCAGGCAGTAGAAACCTATAAAAAGGGATGGGAAGGAGATAAAAGTAAATATGCAAGTCTTCCAGTGGCAAAAACAACCAAGCAAGTGTCTTTGCTTGTTGCACAATGAACATTTACACAGCTGCTGGGAGGCTGCTGTGCACAGACAAAGCCAAGCCAGAAGCCTTCAGACTCTTCTGGTGTAGCAACTCAGCACCACAAATTCCAGGTGGCCTTTTTGGTCAGGCACACAAATTTGTCCAAAAGATGTAAAAACAGAGGAAACCAATGAGCAACCAACGTCACAACACATCATGCAAGTCAACAGGTGTAAGCCAATGTTCTAAGCTCTAAATCTGAGGTCCTCACTCACCTGCAGGACACAGCCCTGCACAGACCTGGCCCCAGCGACAGGCGGCCAGGAAGCGCCAGGAGAAGCTGGCTCCGTGGGGAGCAGCCTGGGAGCTGCCAGAGAGGCAGAAATAGCCAGCAGCACATTTCCCCTCCAGCCGTCCGTGCCTGCAGCAGAGGGGACAGTGGGAATTCATACACAACCTGCTGCTACTCTTTTGGAGCAGAAGCAGAGCTGGTATTGACACAGTGAACTCTGCGAAGTTTGCAATGAAAAATAATGCCTTATTCGGATGGGAGAGACAAAACAGCCCCATTTTTCTATATGCAGATGACTCGAGTGAGCCAGGCATGACTCTGTTCAAATTCCATGAACTTGGGCAACCTACTTTAGATGAATCTGTGGGTGATTTTCCACTGGGCTGACCTGTTTGCATTACTTCTATGTTTTCATAAATTCTACCCCTACGATCTGTTTCAGATGCCATGACAATGACATCAGAGATGCCTCCCAAAATTCAGAGATCCAACACCTCTGTATCCAAAAGCTAAGATGATATTTCCTTACTTTGAGAGAGATGTGGTAGAGAAGCTGGGAGGAACTCAGGAACCAAAGATGCCAAAGTGCTTAGGACAAAGTGGAAAAAAGCCAGACTCAAATGAATCATAACCTGCAGAAGTGACCAGGTAAGCAAGGCAGACATTCCTTCTCATTCCAGAGGCCAGTCATGTTTTCAGGAGTGAAGGTGCCTTCAGGACACGGGAGAGGAACTCGTGTGCCTGGAAGGGAGACCACAGAGACCATAACAAACCTCAGTACAACTGCTGCGGTCTGACAAGGCTCTTGACCTGTAGCAGGGTGTGACAAATGACACACTGACTCATTGCCACTTCATCACCCGGCCTGAGGAATTCACACATGAGGGCTGTACATCTCTGGGGTGAGAGCGAGGCACAGACACCCGAAGCCTTGGCATGCAGGTTCCAGCATACCTGTGGGACAGTAGGAATGAGGTGGGCAGAGCTTGGGGTCTCCTGTCACGAGCTCCTGGCAGTAGAATCCTCTCTGGCACGGGATGCAGGATGCAGAGCCCGTGGCTGGCTGGTACTCCCCGGCAGGGCACGGCATTGGGTGGGCTGTCCCTGAGCGGCAGAAGTGACCCTGCAAGGACATGGACATGATGCCAAGCTCAGAGCCTGGATAAAACCTTGGACAATGCTCTTTGTGGATGCAATCAATGTTTCAATGAGGTGTGTGTGACCTTTTGCCACTGTGGGAAAGTGCCCAGAGCTGAGTGCCACCTCCTTCCCCCCCCCAGCAGTACCTTGGGGCAGAGGAAGGCTGTGGGGCTGATGGAGCTGAAGTTTGCTGGGCAGTAAAACCCCTCAGAGCAAGGTCCTGTGGGAGAACTCAGACCAGCAGCAGCACAGAAAGAGCCAGGATGGCAGGGCACACAGCTCTCTGGGGTGGCACCACCTGAGGGGAAACCAAAAGACAAGGCCAGCGAGAGGAGGAGGTGGGAGAACACCCAGCACAGTCCCAGCATCAGCAGCACTGGTTTGAACTGGTAACACAGAGCCACCACCAGCCCCCTGTGGCCAAGGTGCAGCTGCTGCCACGGCTGCCAGCAGTGCCAGACCTGTGGGCGAGGTCACACTCACCCGTGGCATCGTTCAGGGTCCCAGCTGGGCAGGCAACTGGGAAATGGGTCCCCTCTGGGCAGTAGTGCCCGCGTGGGCAGGGCCCACTGAGCGGGGACGTGGCTGTCCCACGGGGCATGGCATCGGTGGCTCCTCTGTCACAGTAGTACCCAGCTGAGCACTGCCCTGCCATGGCACAACAGAGAGGGTGGCAGCCACCAGCAGGCAGAGGCATCTCCTCAAACCCTCAGAAACAGGCAGATAACTCATAAGAGAACGCAAATCCCATCCTTATCCTGTTCTATCACTGCTGATACCCTGGGCAGTTTGCTTTTGGGCCTTTCATCATCTCATTAACCTTTGGCCTCTGGCACTTCCTTTCTTTACCTGCACTGACCTCATCTGGCATTTCCTCACCTTATCACTTCTCTAACTCCTTCCCTATAATCTGTTTCCTGTGGGAAGAATTCTGCCTCTCTTCTTTCCAGGTATCCAACTTTGGCATTTTGCCTCAGTGACAATTACCCTGTGCTTAAATGGGAGGGGAAATCTTTAGGAGGACTGAAAGAGCAGCAATAAAAGTGTTAAAGCAAAGGAAGAGAAAGCAGAAAAAGAACTAAGGGAGAGAAGGAAAATCAATGCACTAACATAGAAATAACATTAAAAAAAAACACAACAAACTCAGTAGAAAGAATGAAATAGAGAAAAAGAAGTGCCTGAGAGGTACTTTGCCCTCCAAAAGCCTTTACTCTCTTCACAGAGATATTTTCTACTTCCCTGCACCCTGAACATCCAGCCCCTGTGCTGTGGGGCAAGTTATTAACCAAACTCACCATCAGGCTCCCAGTTGGCCTCTCCCCTGCAGTACCTCCCCACTGGGCACAGCCTGCAGGCAGTGGGGGCCACTGCCCCCTCCAAGGTGTTCAGTGTCCCCTCAGGGCATGGCAGGGGGGCAGCAGTGCCACCTGGGCAGTAATAACCTGCACACGGAGAGGGGAATGAGGCACGGCAGGGAGAGCTGGCAATGCTGAGCTGGCTCTCAGCAGCACCAAACCCCCCGTTCCCTGAGCGAGCCACTGCTCAGCATCCCACCCCCTCCCTGCCAGGGGTTCTGCTGCACTCCTGGCTCTCACCTCTGGGGCAGGTGAGGGGCTCCACGGTGGCAGCACCTCCACAGGCCATGCCAGGCGGGCAGGGCAGGCAGGCTCCTGCCCCGGGCACGGGGCTGAAGGTGCCAGGCTCACAGGGCAGCTCCAGCCCGGTGCCCGCGGGGCAGTAGAAGCCTCTGGGACATCTGTATCCGTGAATCCCATCGGAAGGGCAGGGAGCAGAGTTCCCTTCCAGGCAAACATACCTGGAAAGAGAGAGAATTCAGACCTGAAACAAGCCCCCAGCCCTGCTCAGAGGTGTTAAATGGGGGAGGCAAATTAAGAGACATCCCTTGAAAAGGCAACTTCTTTCAGTTTTGATGAAAACTTCCCCCCACATCTGTAATTTGGTGCCCACCTGAAAATCTTGCTAAAGGGCTTTTTGGCACTCAGCTGCCTAGAAAGCTTCTCATTCTGGAAGGAAAAGCCTTTGAAAACTACAATATTTTTACTTGAAAACACAGGGCCCAAGTGTTCAGTTCCTGCTGCCTTTGCTGAGCCTCTTTTTATCCCAAGCCTTCTTGCAGGCCTCTGCTTTAATGCCATCAGTCACTCTTCCCTTTGCCACTTCCCTCCCACACCCTCACTTTACTTAAAGACAAGGAAATATAAAAATTACAATGGTGCTCAGAGCTGAGCAACAAGGAAATGAGAGCTGTGATCCCACGGAGGATTCAAACCAGGTAGTTTCTGGAGAAGAAACAATTCCAAGTCCTTAAGGCAAACAACGGAGTGCGAAAGGAACAGCTTTGTATGAAAGATCAGCAAAGTTGCTTTTCATTGCCTGGAAGCAACACTTTTTCAGACTGAACAGCAAGTTTTAAGGAGTGATGGATGTTACGTGGCAGAGGGGTTGAAAAGCAACCTGGGCACAGCACAAAGTGCAGCCTGCTGGGGGACAAGGACTTCAGATTTTGGAATTCAAGGGTCATTTATGATCGTGTAATATTCATTACCATCCAGCTCAGAAACCTTAATCATTACAGCCAGGCTGTACCATCTTCCTACAGTCACGGGAATTTTTGGGAATATTTAAAATTTGACTAGGATGTGACAGATCCCTCTTATTCCCAAGGAGTCTGGTTTGGTGGCTAGTTATTTTTAGCCCTTCCAAATGCAGCCCTCACTCGTATTCTGAGCTTAGTTCCAACTTCTGGACAGATCTCATTGTGATTTTTCTCCACTAGATTCAAGAGCCAGCTGCTATCAGAAATCTTTCCACATGAAATCCTCTTGACACTACACTTGAAAACACTCGTAAAACTCTCTTTCATAGATAAAATAAGTGCTGTAGCCTCTTGCTATGAGGAATTGCTCCTGAGATGGACAGATATTGCTCAGGGCAATTTCCCTGCACAGGCCAGAAATGGTACCTTGTCCCTGATTCTTGCACCACCTTGTGGGAGAAAGGAACTCAGAAGGGAAAAAGAGGTTAAATTCTCAGTGTGATTAAGAGGATAAATAAGGGATTTGCAGTAATAATTTATATGTAAAACTAATTTTTTTCCACTGAAAACAGTGAAAAAAACCATGTATAAGCCTGGGAGGGAATGACAGGCAAACTAAGGGAAAAGGAACAGCTCTGAAACATCTCCTGAGCTCCCCAAGGAGATGCTGCATCCCACCCAAAGGGCTGAGCCCTGTTAGTTTGGATGTCACTGACAAGGGACACACACCCTGGGTCACACAACGAGCTCTGGGCCAGCTCAGACAGCCCTGGCCCACTGCAATAGTGCCCAGCTGGGCAGGGCTGGCACTGCTCCTCTGCCTCCAGGCCCACCGAGGGGGAGAAGGATCCAGGAGGGCAGGGCACGGGATACCCTGTGCCCCTGGGGCAGAAATGTCCCACGGGACAGATGTCATTGCCAGGCAGGGCCAGGCTGGAGGATTCCACCTGCATCAGAAAAAAACCAGGGAAAAAGAGTTATGAAAGGTGGTTTAACACAAAGCACACAGGAGCCGAGTCGTACAAGTTTGCTGCCACTGGAAGTAAAAAAAACACCATAAAAAGTGCCTTGGATGCTGAGGTGTGGTTATGCCATCCCTGGTGCCAACTTTTAGAGGAGATATTAGACCACACACTCCAGAGCAATGTACAGAAACAGAGCTCTGGCCAGAATTTATCAGTGGGCAGCAACATATTCCTGCTGACACCAAGAGCAGCACATCCCTGCAGCTGAGGAGCTCTCAAGGGCAGCAGGAAAGGGCACGAGCTGCCCCCGTGCAGAGCAGTGATGCTTGGAAAATACAGCAGAGAAGCCACCACAGAGTGACAGCCCAGTCCTTGTCACTGGGGTAGCTGTGCTGCTGCCTGGCACTCACCCTGGGCTTGAAGGGGGCTGGGCTGGTGGCTCCCTTGGCACAGTGATAACCTGAATAGCACAATCCAGATGGCTGGGACAGACCTGGTGCTGAGCAATACATGCCTAAAAAGAGCACAAAACAGGCTCAATGTGAGGAGCTCCACAGAACATCCCAACTTGGAAGGAGAACTCCTCTTTTCCTCCCCCTTCCCAGGGACATGCCCTGGGTTTCCTGTGCCCAATCCCTCCTCACCTGCTGGGCAGGGCTCACAGTCAGACTCCCGAGTGGCACCAATCCTGGGGCCAAAGGTGCCCTTTGGGCAGGGATGCTCTGTGCTGAAGTTGGTCCCTGGCAGACAGAAGTACCCAGCAGGGCACAGCTCAGGAGTGTGTGCTCCAGGACCTGGGGTAAAAGAACAGCACCTTGCTCAGGAGGTATGAGGAGAGGTGGCAATGCCAGCCTTGCTCCCATATGAGTTCAGCCAGACAGGCTGTAGGAAAAGCAGATCCCATGGGGCAGGAGAAGCCTTGTGGACAGTGATGGGAACAGGAGCAGGTGAGAAGAAGCAGCCTGCAGGACATGATCTTTCCACCAGGAAGTACCTATTCTCTGAGGTTCAGCCTCAGACAGAGAACATCTTAGTGCACAGGTAAGTCAGTCCCCAATTAAATCCCTGGGGAAAACAGGGGGTTCCAATTAAAATGCTCAGCTGGCACTCTGAGGTTCTCAGTTGTGGTTCCAGCTCTGTTGAAACTTGTGTTATCTCAGTCAAATAATTTCTTCCTCGTTGTTTCAGTTCCTCACCTGAGAAAGGAAAAGCCTCTTTGTCTCATGAAAGGTGATGGCTGAATTTGAATTTGTTACTATTTGTGACCACAAATATTTCAGTGTCGGGGGGGAGGAAATAAACACCTCATGGAGGCAGATGGTGAGAACCTGTGAGAAGGAGCAGCTGTGTCAGAGCATGGGCTCTGGCTGCTGGCCAGGCCAAGAGCTGCCTGCCAGGAGGGTTTGTGTCCCTGAGAGGCCAAAAATGTGTAAGACATGGAGAATAAGTGGCTGAGCCAAAGAAAAAAGGTGTAATAGCAAACAGGAATTATTATGGGTGACCTGAGGCTGCTACTGGGAACCCAACAGGAGTTTGGGAAGACAAATGAGTGTTTATACTTGGTGTACATCACTGACCAAAAATGATGTGTGGCATTGAGTTTTTTTCTTCCTCTGTCTGCTGAGGATCAGGTTGTAAGAAATAAAGCCGTGCTGGGTGTCTGGGTGTGACCCCCACGGACACCCCAGAGCCTCACCAGTGCAGGAGTGCCCAGCTGGGCAGAGCTGGCAGTCTGTCACTTGCCATTTTCCACTGACAGAGCTGAAGCTTCCAGGGCTGCAGGGGATTGGGAATTCAGAGCCTTCAGGGCAGTAGAAGCCAGGAGGGCAGTGCCTGTGATCTGGCTCAGTTGATCCAAGGTCACAGAAATACCCAGCATAACATGCTCCTGCAAGGAAGGGAAGCTTCAATGTCAGGTTTAAAAATCAGAAAAAAAGTGCGAAGTGGGAGACAAAAATTAGGTTACATATTTAATTTTTTGGTTTTATGTTTAATATATTTAATAGCATAATATAATTAATATAAACATAATAAAAATACGTTAATTTAATAATTAAAATGTATGCAATACACACCAGAAACTGCAGCCAGACCTTCTCCTTGGCAGAACTTCCCTGCAGGGCAGGGCAGGCAGGAATTACGGAAAACCATCCCAGATTGAGGCAAAAAGGTGCCAGCGGGGCAGGGCTGTGCTTTGGTGCTGCCTGGTGGGCAGTAATGGCCTGCTGGGCACAGGCTGCCCGTGCCATCCCTCACAGGGTCGGGCACACGTGCCTTGGCAGTGCAGAAATGGCCAGGAAAACACGGCCCACTGGGGGCCAAGAGCCCTAAAGAGAAGGGGTGTCGAGTCAGAGCAGCCGAGGGCAGCACAGGAGTCACAGCTCCTGGACTAGAGAAACCAGGCAAGCCTTGTCACCACGACGCTTTCAGAGCCCACTGTGACTGAAAAGCTCCATCTATACTCTCAATTTTTACTCACACAGCTGATTACCAGAGAGCTGAAAGCCCAAACAGCTTCCCAAATCACCCTCACAGAAGGGGCTGATCCTTCCAGATCTTTCCACTAAGAGACAACCCAACCCAAATGAGTCCAAGGACCCAAGCTGCTTAATTTTAGTTTTGCAATTTTTGCTAGAACAAACCCACCTTAATCTACCTTTAATTTAACTTACAAAAGATACTTTGCAAAAATATTTAGAATTATTGCAAAGAACCTCCACTCCAGGAACGACAGAGATCACTACAGATGCTACTTAAAAGCCACATGAACTACACAGAACGTTTCACTCACTGGGGGAATTTTTTGACTCTCCTGGATAGAAACCAGCCTAGGACTGTGTTTAATCCACATGTGATTCCCACCTGCACTGGCACAGAATGTGCCTCCAGGACAAGGCTTGCAGTCCCTGGGGCTTCCCAGCCCACTCTGGTTGCTGTAGGTGCCCTCTGGACATGGGTACTGGTTGGCAGCCTTTGTTCCTGGCAGGCAGTAATATCCGGCTGGGCATTCCATGGGTTTGGTCACACCATGGGAGATGTTCTCTTGGACATCACCTGGCTGGTCTTTTAGGGCACAGAACCTGCCAAAAAAATCCCAAGTGTTGCCTCAGCCCATGGTTTCCCTCTGCTCTGCACAACAGGGACAGTCTAAGACACACAAGGAAAGCAAATTACTTGGAAGGAAACAAATGGAAAACTAAGGTCAGGACCATCCTGTCCATCCCAGCAGACAGACCCACTAGGAGGGATTGCTGTGACACATGAATTGTGGTATAGAAAATAACACAATAAAAGGAAAAGTGATGTGAAAACAAAAAAAAGAAGACCGGTCTTGTAGATCAAAGTGTGTGTCTTGTGTATCAAACACAGAGCAGCCTAAGGCAGAGGGAAATGCACACATTAATTCCTAAGAAAGCATCAAGGCCACGTCACTTACATTCCTGCTGGGCATATTTCACACTGAATTTTACCAGCCTGGTCCTGATATTCTCCTGGGGGGCAGGGTATGGGCTCTGGGCTGCCAGTGGGGCAGTAGTGACCCACAGGACACAAATAATCTAGGAGGATAAAAAGAAATGCACTTCTACATCACTGCTGTGGGAATCCCTGAACAGCTGCACCACTAACCTAGAACTGGAAGATTTAATAAGATAAAATCTTTTTAAGTTCTTTCTAACAAAGGTGAAAATATCACAAGGAATAAACTCCTCTGGGGATATTTTCAGCTTGTTTTTTGCCTTGGTAAGATCCCCTGTTCCTCCTAATATATTTACCCACTACTTTAACCTGTGTTACTTTCTGGAAAACATTTTTTATTCTCAATAGCTCTCCCTTTCTAAAAGTAACTTGAAACTGTAAGCATGTGGAGATTTTAAGATCTTGCCAGTGCAACAAGAATGACCCCAAAGAATTCCTACCTGAGTGCTGGTCTGACACTGAGCCTGCTGGGCAAAACCAGCCTGCCTTGCACAAGCCTTCTGGGGAGCTCTGGCCATGCTGGGAGCAGAACCAGCCTGGGGAGCAGGGCTGGCAATCCTGTGCTGACTGACCACCTCGGCGAGCCAAGAAGGAGCCTGCAAATTAAAACCCACCAAAATCACACTATCACATCGTCCCAGACCTGCTGGAAGGGGTGGTGGAGGGGAACACCAGCTGCTCACACTGTTCTAACTACAGCAGTCCCGGCTCCCTCCTGCAGAAGGTGCCAAAAGGATGCTGGATAGGAAGGAATTCTAAGGGAATAGTCTCAGCATTCCCTTAGATGACAGATTTCTTTAAGAGGGATCTGGAAGAGCTTGGTCCTGATGGCTGACTGAGGTGAATTCTGTGATTTATTTCTGGTCTGGACTGAGCAGTGCAATAACTTGATTAATGCAACTATAGGTTTAACCCAGGAAACAACCAACCGTTCCACAGCCTCTCATGCAACTTAACCCTTTGTCTCTTTAATGGTGGTGACAAAGGACATCTCTCTCTGTGCAGGGAGAGCCCTGACACGGGCTGGGCTCTGTGACCTGTCCTTGAGGAGGGCTCAGCCAAGAGCTGCCCTCCCCAACAGCAGCACAGGGGCACTTCTGCCATTGCTGTCTGACTGCAGACTTAGGGCTGCTGTTCCAGCACACCAGCACTGCAGTAGGGGCTGTGTCCATGCTGGTAACAGCTGTCCCTTTGGGGAGCACAGGCCAGATGCAGCACAGCATGACAAGGGGTTGCAGAGCGATGGCACAGGCTCAGACAAGCTCCCTGGGCACTGGGAGGGGAAGTGGCAGCAGCTGCTTCCAAACCTACCTGGGGGACATGGAGAGGGAGAAGAACTCCCTGCAGGACAAAAGTGGCCTCGAGGACAGATGTTCCCCACTGCTCCATCCCTGGGGTTTGGGAGTGGGGAGCCCCCTGTGCAGTAAAATCCAGCCTGACAGGGGCCTGATGGAGCTGCCAGCTCTGAGGTGGCACAGAACCAACCTGGAGCAGGGGACAGGAGCAAGATCAGCATTTCAGAGATGCCAGAACCACTCACAGCACGACTGGGATTGCCCAGCGATCTTGGCAAAAGGGGAGAGAGCACATAGGTACAAAAACTCCAACCCCACAAACTTGTGTAGGAAAAAAGACTCTTCTCCTACCTGGAGGGCAGGGAAGAGGAAGAAATGACCCAGCAGGACAAAAGGTTCCTGCTTGGCACAACCCAACAGATCCAGAAGCTGCCATACCTGCTAAAGGAAAAGACACAGACTGAGGAGAAACATAAGAATTCCAAACACTCTTATTGAGAGAGCTTGGGAAGAACAGAACCAAAGCACAGAACTAAGGAAAATATAAAGGTAAAGAAAGCCATCCTGAACCTGAGTAGGTCCTTTGGGTGACTCTGATATCCTCCTCAAAACCAACCATCATCACACTTAATTATTCCCCTTCGTACCAGAGTAATTCCCAGGAAACACTGGTTTGCTTGATGTGGATCCAGGTGGACAAAACCACCCAGGCATGCACAGCCCATCTGGCCTTGCTAGGCCTGGCTTGGAACAGACTCTTCCAGGAGGGCACAGCTGGCACTTGGAAGCATCCCAGAGATTTAGAGCTTCGCTGTAGGTTCCAGGGGGACAGGGATACTGTGTGGCAAACTGTGTATTCCTGGGGCAATAATGACCTAGGAAAGAAAAGATGGTTTCATAACAGTTAACACATGCTGGTAACAGCCTAGGAAGAATCCCAAGCCTGCACACACCTCTTTCTGGGAAGGACTGATTCCAAGGCTTGACCATGGATTTATCCTGCAACATGTCACTATGTGACAGAATCATCACATTGGCTGCACCAAAGGAAGGTGATCAGGGCTGAGGTTTGGCAGGATGACACTGGGGAGGTGCAGCCAGACCCACCTGCAGGACAGTGTGTGTAGTTTGCAGAAGCAGAGGTGCAGTAAAAGCCTTCAGGGCACTGCAGACACTGTGCCACCCTCCAGGATGGGCTGTAAGTCCCTGCAGGGCAGGGCTGGGCTGTGCTGCTCCCCATCACACAGAAGTGCCCGGGTGGGCAGGGACCTCCACTGACTGATGTCTTTGGAGAGAAACACCACAGTTACAGCCTGAAAACTCAGAGCCTGCCCTGGCAGAGAGGCCTCTCTCAGATTCTAATGAAGAGAATGAGAGCATGAAATGCTGTGCTCACCCCTCAGTCCCTGAGGCTGCACATCTATCCTTTTCCAAAAGAAAGGAGCAGAATTCCACCCAGAACAAATCTCACTGGGCTGTGGCACAAAGCCAAGGTCTTGTTGAGTTATCATCTTTACAAACTCTCCCAGTATTTTGCCTCAGAGCAAGGCTGAGAGAATCAGCATTCTAATCAAGCTCAGGCACTCGCAGGCTCTGTAATTTTAATCTGATCTGCATTCCACTCTGCTTTGCAGCATCAACATGCAAAGATAGAACTACTTTTGTCCAGCTTTTAGATATAAAGCTCAAAGAAGGCCAGGTGTTTTTTGTCAGCTCTGGCCCCTTTCACTATCAGTGAATCAGATATACCTGATAAGATAAGGCAGTAAGAGAGAGTTTAATCCAGACCCAAAAAACTAAGGTGACCTTATGGTGTTCAGTTCCACAGATACGATATTTTACACTATTTATATCACAAGCACAGCTTACCCTGGGAGGTTTAGGAGAAGTGGCTCCTCCACTGCAATAGAATCCAGCCTCACATAATCCAGTCGGAGAGACAAGTCCAGTCCCATCACAGAAATATCCTGAAATCAAGAGAGACCGTAAAAAGACCATAATGATATTGAGGATCTTTGTGTGTCCCTTCCAACTCAGAATATTCTGTGATATCGGCCACACAAGACAGACAACAGTAAGTGTGTAATGAGGAAATATTCACTGGAGCACCATGTTTGATGTCACCCCCATCCTTCACTGGGAACAGCTGCAGGTGCAGAGCTTCCATGCCTGAAAAAAGACCACTTTGTGTCATGTCTGAGTGTGAAAACATCTAGAGAGAGGCTGGAAAGGGAAGCTCTCAGCTTGCACTTCACTGTGAATATCCTTTTCTGTGGCAAAGTGGCAGATTTAACCTCCCTGTGCTCCACCAACACCTCTCTCCAAGAAAGCAGCTGCTCAGGAGTGCCTGCTCTGGAATGGCTCAGATCTCACCAATCCTTTCTTCCAGCCCTGTACCTGCATCACACAGGAGACAGCCCTCAATGCCAGTGTTCCCACGGGAGCTGCTGTAGTACCCAGGAGGACACGGCTGTGGGAAGGCAGAGCCCAGAGGACAATAAGCTCCCTTGGGGCAGGTGTTGCCCTGCAGACCATCTGTAGGTGTTGCACTGGAGGCACCCCCAGTGCAGTAGAATCCAGCCAAGCAGGGTCCTGTAACCTGGGGCTGCCCTGCAAGTCCACAGTAGTGCCCTGAAAAGCAAAGTAAAGCCATGAGCACGGGCAGGAAAACCCAGAAAGACACTCCAGGGATGCCCAAAATCCCTCCACTGAACCTCAGACACACTCAACACCCATTTTCACACAGCCTCCTGTCACCCTGCTGAGAGATGTGTTTTACCTGGGTCACAGGGGGTGCAGTGAGACCTCAGGCTGCTCCCACTCTGGGGGTTGTAAGTCCCTTTAGGACATGGGAACTGAGCTGCAGAGGCAGTACCCGCAGGGCAGTAGTGGCCAGCTGAACATTCATTCTCCAAAAAGGAAGAGGAATTTTTGGGGCAGAAGAACCTGGTCCAAAGAGACATTAAAAAAAATAAAAGAAGACAAAAATTTTCTAGCAATATTCTATCCCCAAATACCTGAATAATAGGTCAGTGGTGGCACCAGCTTGTCTAATGTGTTGATCAGAGAAGAGACCTTCCTATGCATATCACTACATTCTTGGTTGTTTCCTCATGTGCCAAATTGATGGCATAATTGCAAAAGCCACAGAGACACAATTTTCTTAACTTGAGTCACAACATATCCAGGCTGTGATTCATCAACTTGTAAAAGTTAATCAAGGTCAAATCCACTCAGTAATTGGAGATAAATCCCCCAAGGAAAAGCCAGGCTCAGCATCAGGTGATTTTCGAGATCCTCTTCCCCTTCAACAGGCCTGAGCCAGCCTGTTGCCAAGGGAACCTTCTATTACCTCCAGACATGAGCAAAGTTTATGGTGCCAATGGTTTCTGTGCTCTCAACAGCCCAAATTCCCTTGCAGTGTAGCTGTGTATGGAGTTAGGACTTTTCCTGGTCCCATAATCACCTGCTCTGCTTCCTCATGGAGACAAGTGCCTTTCAGTGGTAAAATAACTCCTTTTCCCAGCACATCCTGCTCTATGGTGACTGGAATCACAATTATTTCTAATAGTCCCTTACTCATATGTATAATCCTAAGATCACTCTGTCACTCCTACCCTTCAGGACAGGGGAGGCAGCTGGTTTCTCTTTGGAAAGGGTTATAGGATCCTCCTGGACAAGGAATTGGAAGAGCTGTGCCCTTGGGGCAGAAATACCCTGGGAAAGAAGGAAAGGACAGATCAGAACCAGCAGACTTTGGGAAAATCCAAGGCAAGGCGGACATTTAAACGGGAGCTGAACTCACCCTGTGGACAAGGCTCTGGCTCCTCACCAGACACACAGTAGTGACCCTCTGGGCAAGCCTGGCACCGCTGCCCGTGGGTGTGGGGCAGGTGGGAGCCAGGGGGGCACGGGGAGGGGCTGCTGGAGCCGGGAGGGCAGAAGTGCCCGACTGGGCATGGAGCTCCGGAGAGGCCGTCGGTGGGCATGGGGCTCTGGGCACCAGTGGCACAGTAGTACCTGCAACCACAGGAGCACAGGGGGGGTCAAAAAGGGGGGGGAAAAAACCCTTGCAGAGCGTGTAAATGGGTTTGTTGTACTCACCCCGGGCTGCAGTGCCCTGAGGGAACCTCCTGCCCAGAGCCATTGCAGAAATATCCCCCGGGGCAAGGCTGGCATTGCTGCAAACTCCTCCTGCCCTCCCTGCCAGACCAGGTGCCAGGAGGGCACTGCAGTGGAGCTGCTGCACCTGGCAGAATGAACCACCCCAGAGTGAGGAAATGTCACCTCCATGAGTGAAGAGAGATGATGCCCCAAAGCACCCACCTTCAGGGCAGTAATGACCAGCAGGACAAGGAAGTCCCGACTCTCCATCCTGGGGGTTTCTGACTCGGGCACCGCTTTTACACCAAAATCCCTCAGCACAGTCTCCTAACAAAACAGAAGAATCTCTACAAAATGCAGGAATATCAGAAAATAATAGGCATATAAACACAAATTCCAGAGTCCTTTGCCATTGTGCAGAGCCACTGCCAGTGTAAAAATCAGTGATGGAAAGTCAGCAAGTAGCTGGAAGTGCAAGGAGAGCAGAACTGGCAGAGAGAGAGAGAAGCACTTCCTTAGCTCTGACTGAGCACTGCCCCCCTATCTCAGCAAATACTCAAGCACACATTTCTCTTTAGAATCATATGTTCATCACATCCTGAAATGTTACGAATTTAGAAGTTGAATTAGGGCCTTTCAGGACAAGGACCAACAAAAACCATCAGCACTGATGTGAAAGAACAATCCTGATAAAGATGGAGGTGTCCTTGCTGGGTGTTTTGCCCTCTCCTTCTCTGCTAAACTTAATCACCTGCACATCAATTACACGAAAGGATTAGTCCTTTGGGAACTGGGCTGAAAAAACCAAACTAATTGTAAAGAAAGAATGCCAGACAGGTTTGACACTGAAAAACTCCACTGGATCTTTTTTTAAAAGAAGTATCAGGCATAGAATTCTAGTTTCTTCAGTCATTCTCTCACTCCTTGCTTAGGAAAATGAATCCTTGTCTTTCTCAGGAAGTTCTTGACAAGTAAAATGGGACAGCTCACCTTAGCTGGGGTCAGAAGCCTGGAGTGATAACTCCACCCCACATGACTCCCTAGCAGGAACAAGGATGCTCAGAGCACCAGTTTACCTGTTGGGGCAGCAAGGCCAGGGAGTTCACAGTATTTTCCTGGTGGGCATCTCTGACATTCCTGGATGGATTTCAGCTTTTGCCTCGGCCCAAAGGTCCCTGCAGGGCAGCTGTACTGGGAGCTCCTGCTTGTCCCTGGTGGGCAGTAGAAGCCTCGTGGGCAGGGGAAAAGGGTGAAATCAATGACTGGCCCCTGCTGGCTGTCACAGTAATAACCTGCAGGGAGGCAGAGGGAACAAAGCTAAATTCAGGTTAGAAGCTCATTAGGAAGGAACAGCTTCTCCCAGGCACACAAAGCACCTCTGGCCACTCAGAAAAGCAAACCTAGTGCTGACCTCAAATAACTTGATGTGGCTCACAGCACTGCTGGCACAAATACTTATCAAAGCTTTCCACTTGCTGCACTCTTCAGAAGAGAATTTAACCACCCAGTGGTCCCCAGAACACAGGACAAAGCTCACAGGTGACACAGGAAAACATCTGAGGACACAACATTCATCTCTCTGTTTCCTTTCAGGTGCTGAAACCCTTCAAATAAACTTTGCCCACTGAACATCAGAGTTTTCCCTCGGCGATATTTGAACTGCTCAGAACACACAGATGTTACCATTTCTTTCACACCTGAGTTGTTTTAACCTCTAATGGCCTTTTCATACAGAGAGAGAAAATGTTCTCCTCCAGCAAAGAGAAGGAACCACCAAGGTAGAGAGCAAATCTCTGAACTTGGATTCACAGCATCCATAGGAAGGCTCAGGAGGACAGAAGAAGCAACCACCTCTTGCAGGAGGGAAGCACAGAACAGCTCTTGGATATAACTCCTATTTTCTGGCTGCCTGTATGGACTACAGCACCTCTGAGTCCTGTCACATCTCCCAGCAGGGAACTGGCTTTTCCACTCTAAACCAGTGACTCACAGAGAGACATTTATTTTTGAATTAGTCCTTTGAGCACATTACCAGAGATTTTGTTGGTCTGGAGTGCAGTTTAGTCACCACTTACCTTCCCAGCACTCCCCAGTTGGGGCACTGAGCCCGGGCTCCTCACAGTAGAAGCCAGAGGGGCAAGGCTGGCACTCAGAAAGTGTTCTCCTCCCTGGAAGGCTGGAGAAGGTGCCAGCTGGGCACAGCTGGGGCACTGCTGATGCTGCAGCTGTGAGAACAGAAGCAAGACAGAGAAATGAACAGTGAAAGAATGGAGAGGACAGACATTGTTGGCTTCATTTTATCCAGGGAAACAGAGGTGAAGGCCATTACATCCTAAAGTTCAGGTATTGAGACAAAAATGTCACCTTATGTGTCAGTGAACAACTAGGGGAAGAATTTGGGACTTTGACACTATGGTCAGACCCCAGCAAGTTGGTTACCACACTCAAAATCACCCACCACTGCTTCAGATGTTAAAGAACAGGAAATTGCCAGTATTTTGGCTATGCTGTGACATGAAATCCCCAGTCCTGACTGTGCTGGATACTTACTGCAGTAGGTCCCCACGGGGCAAATGTTCCCAGTCACACCATCAGTGGGTTTAGGCAGAGCTGCTTCCCCTTTGCAGTAAAACCCAGCAGCACATTCCCCACTGGGGCCAGGCAGACCTGCAACACACAGAGGGTGGTGGCACTCAAAGCACTGAGAGAAAGGGAGAAAAAGCAGGAAAAACTCGCAGCCTCCCTCTGGAAGACGCCACAGGCATGTCCCAAGCTCTGGTACAGCTCTAGGCAAGCACCAGGATAAAACTCCTGCTGGACACACTGAAAGAGAAGTGAAAGCACAGCAAAGGAGTGGGAGCAAATGAAGCATCAGTCAACACTTCGGCACCTGCAGAGGCAGAATACAGGGGAGTCTGGCAGGAAACCCTGATTTTTCACATCTGTGAAGCTGTAACCAACTGTGTTCATGCTGGTCCTCTGCAGATGGGACCATGGCCACAGAGACACAGTCACTCACTCAAGGTCCCACAGCAAGTTATGAGCAAAATCAGGTTTATCACCCAGAAGCAGCCCTTAGATTTAAGGTCCTCCACAGACTCCTTAAAAATCAAACATTCCCTTGTCCACACAGTGCCCTTGTTTTAACTCCCCTCCAAACACATCACTCCTGTTCCCCAAAGACACCAACCTGAGGCATTGCAGTAAAGCCCTGGAGGGCAAGGAAGAGGCTCTGGGCTCCCTCTGGGGCAATAGAAACCAGCTGAGCACTTCCCTCCAGTGGCAGTGGCTGGACAGAGGCAGTTGGCATTGGTGTAGTTATCCAGGTCAAAGGGCTGGGAGGTCCAAGCAGCTGAGATGCAAAACCAACCTGAGAAGAGAAAACACACCTGAGAAGCTCTGGCAATGACAGAGCCCATGAAATAATTCTGAATAAAGCAGCTGGGATGGCTTTGTATGTGATGTCTGCACAGCTGTGAGCATGCAGAGCATGGGACAGGATAGCACCACCCAAATTGAACAGCTCCATGGCACAGTTTTCCATGCAGTGATGCTTTTATAGAAGCCCACATCTGCAGAGATGGGAAGAGATCTGGCAGCCTGAAGTTCAGTACTTTTGCTTTATGGTCACAGAGCTTAATTCAGCTGCCTGGGCAGGTTCAGAAGGCAGATGCAAAGACTGCTTGAGGCCACCAGACACATCCTACATGAAGGCTGAGCCCATCTGAACCAGCAGATGGGAGTCAGGTGGATGCCCAGGGTGTGTTCAGTCACAGTGGATGGCTGCAGTTAAGCCAAGGGAATGAAGCCAACAGACTGGAAGGGCTGTGGCAAAAGCTGCAGCAGAAAAGCATCAGCCCCCCAAACACACCGTCCCCCCCAGCCAGGCAGCCCCAGACTCACCTGCATCACAGTGGCCCGAGGCAGATGTCAAGCCCTCCTTGCCACAGTAATGCCCAGGGGGACAGGGCAGGCAGCTGTCCAAGCTCTGTGTCATGGGGTCAGGGTTATAGTAGCCCCGGGGACAGGGAAACTCGGTGGCAAACCTGGTGCCTTTGGAATAAAGAGAGTGAGAATCTTTCATGGACTATAAACACCACCTTGGCTGTTGATTCTCCTATATCACTTCATCTCATCCTTTATAATTTATCCCATTGCTGATCCCCACAGCCTTTCATGGCCAAGACAGTCTCTGGGTGCTGTTTAATTTCCCTATGAGGGTATTAAGGAACACCCATATCTACAGTTTAAGATATTGTTGTATTTCTTCCTGTGATGAACCAGACCGACCCTGAAATGTTTTATTCACAGAGATCATTTCTTGCCTTTAAGAAGAAAGATGTTTCAGCCTTGTCCCCATGGCCCATCTCACCTCTGGGGCAGTAAAATCCAGCTGGGCAGGGATTTGTGCTGTAGCTGGAGGTGTTCTCTGGGCAGTAGTAGCCTGCAGCACAAGGGAAGCAGGCAGCTTGTCTGGTGAGGTTGTTGTAAGTCCCTGCCCGGCAGGGGGAGGGAAAGCTGCTTCCTTCTGGGCAGAAGTGGCTCACAGGACAAGGGCCTCCTTTCTCCCCCATACCTATGGCACAGAGAGTAGAAGAGGCTTGGAACTGGAACTTTTCCCTGGAAATTATAATTTCTGTGGCACAACTAAATGGCAAGGGGCAATCAGGCTGTCCCCATTACAGGCAGACACACCCATAACCCCCCCAGTGCTCAATGCAAACATCCCATCTGAGAACACAGACCAACTGCTTCTCCACCCTCAGCATGTGTGCACTGGTGCAAACCCCTCAAACAAAATTAAGAGGGTTTGGGTGGCTCAGAGGAGGCAGGGACAGGAATATTGGGGAGAAAACATGGCATTTTTTAAAGCTACCTGTTGCCAAAGCCCCCAAAGGGCATCTCACCGGGTGGGGATGGGGAGGAAGCCCCAGGCAGGCAGTAGTAGCCGGGTGAGCAGAGTCCTGAGGGAGCTGTGAGGCCAGTGGAGCCACAGAAGTGACCAGAGGGACACGCTGTGCAGCTGGAATCCTGCCAGTTGTGGAGCCTGAGAGGGACACAAACAGGTTTGCTGTTGGTGAGTGTGCAGGCTCAGCAGGTAAAACACTGATGCTTTTGACTCTGCCAAAGTGAGAGTGACCATGGAGTGTCTGTGATCGGTGCAAAGACGTGTCTGATGAGCCTTGGAGAGCTGCACTTGGTTGCTTAAAAGACTAAGGGAGAAACCAAGAAGAAAAGGAGAATAAAAATCAGCATCAGCAGAGCCCCAAAGCTCACCTGTCCGAGTAAGTGCCCATGGGGCATCTCTGTGGGATACTTGTGCCAGCTGGGCAGAAGTGTCCAGGTGGGCATGGGCCACCAGTGCTCGTGTTTGTGGCTCCACTGGGGTTTGGGACACTTGCTCCTACATGAGGAAGACAGAGTAAAGGTATCCTGAATGATATGGGTTGGTATCCACAGGCAAATCCTCCATGCCTAAAGAATTATTTCCGTAAGTGACAGAAGAGTGTGTAACTTATTGCTGATTGCAAGTGGAATAACTAACAGCAACTCTCATAAGGGCCACAGCTTCCCACTTTGTCACTCCTTCTGCCCTGCACTGGCACATTCAATACCTGCTGTGCAAAAGAATCCTGGCCAGCAGGGACCACTGGGAGAGGACAATCCCCATTCTCCACAGAACATTCCTGGAAGAGCACAGAGGGAAAAAAAGTATCAGCAAACTGGGAGAAAATAAAAACCAGGAGGGATGTTGTGCTGCACTGATGGGAAGATTTTGAATAAATCCCTCAGCAGCAACACAGCTGGGACAAAACCACATTCCAACTCAGCTCACGGGCCTGAGTGGGAACCACACTCTCCTCCACAATGCCCTGTGGCTCACTGGGGACACCACCAATGGGACAGGGATCCTCTTTTGACTGTATTTTTATATTTGCATTTCCTAGAGGTCAAACAAACCAGAAAATTTCGAAAGAGAGAGATGCAGAGAGATCACCCTCTTAGACACATCCCCATAGGGAGAATCAGAGTCATTTCCTGACCTGCAGGGCACTGCTGGCACCTCTCAGCCTGGCTGAGGCCATAGGAGGGGTTGTAAGTCCCGGGAGGACAAGGATAAAAGTTGAGCCCGGTTTTCTGAGGGCAGTAGAACCCGGGGGGGCAGCGGCGCCTCAGCCCCTTGGAGCAGTGAAACCCAGCAGGGCAAGGAAGGCACTGGTCTTGACCTGTGAGGGAAACACAGGAGTTAAAAGGAAGCATGGAATGAAATGGAAGGAAAACACCAACTCCCCTCTGCCTGGGAAGAAGGACTTGAAAGAAAGTTATTTTATAAGCTCTCCTGCAGTAACTGGCCTTCAAATTTGTATTTTCTCCCGGGAGTATTTGATTCAGCAAAACTTCCCAGCTCCGGAGTGCCAGTAACCTCCACATGTCCCCATTGGGTGGCAGGAGGGACAGAGGGAAGGCTGGATAACTGCCACAAACCTCACACATGAGCTGCTGCAGGCTGGAGTGTGACACCAGAGGAAAACAACCCCAACAAGCCCCCTCCCTACCCCATAATGCTGACAATATACAATGACCAGAAGCTAGGAAGATGCAGATAAAACCCATGACCAGTGTTGCTCTCTCCCCCATGTCCCAGTTGCAAAGCCCCGGTTCTGACCTGTGGCATTGCTGTATTCTCCACTGGGACAGGGGGAAGGTGCTGCTGAGCCTGCAGGGCAGAAATGTCCCCGAGGACAGAGGTCTCCAGTGACCCCATCCTCTGGCTTTGCAGTCTTTGTCCTTCCTGTGCAGTAATAGCCTTAAAACAGAAAACATTTGAGTCCTGTCTCCCTGTCAGAATCAACTGGATTTCTAAGCTTTGAAGAAGTTCTGGCTCTGCCTCACCTGGTGCACAAAGTCCCACAGGAGCACCTTGGCCAGACATGTTGCAGAAAAACCCAGGGGCACAAGGCAGGCACCACGTGGCATCCTGGGCTCCTCTCTCTGCATTCCAGGTGCCAGCAGGACATGGCATCTCTTCTGGGTGAGTGGTGCCAGCTGGGCAGTAATGCCCTCGTGGGCAAAGATCTCCAAATGGAAGCCCCACCTGAAGCAAGGAAAATAAAATTAACACGGTTTATGAAAGCTCTTGTAGAGCCAAAAGGTCTTGAGCAATGCAAGGTGTTCAGGACTCACAGGTGAGGAGGTGCTGGAGCCTGGGCTGCAGTAATGTCCTGCCTGGCAGTGCCCTTCTGGCTCTGCCAGCCCAGCCTTGCTGCAGAACATTCCTGCTGGGCAGGGCTTGCAGGAACCTGCCCTCTCCATGTCTGTGTAGGTTCCCTGCACAGAAAGAACCACTCAATGCCGCTGCAAAGGCACTGGAAGGCTGCTGAAAAATACTGCTTGAGAAGCAAGTACTCATCTGACTCTTACCACTGGGCATGGGAGGGGAAAGGAGCTTCCAGGCAAGCAGAAATGCCCTCTGGGGCAGCCCCGGGGTGCAGCCAGGCCTGGCTCATTGCAGAACGTTCCCTCTGGACAGACCCTACAAAGGGACTGGGCACGGCCCTAAGGGGAGAGCATGCAAAGGGCTTGGCAGGTGAGGGGGGTGAGTGCTTACCATGTGAGTGAATAAAGTTTGCACATTTTGCCAGTTCTCAGGGACTCCCTGCTAGAAAATAAACCCCCTGAGGGAAACGACTTGCACTCCAAATGCAGCATTAAACAGTAAAGCAGTGGCAGGCACAGCCTGATATGACAGAGCAGGGACACACACACGTGTTAACTCACCCCTGCAAGGCCAAAGCCTCTGCAACTCTCTTCTAAATCTGCATTATGCAAGAAAACTTAATAAAAACTGCCAAATGAGCTACAGAAACAGGTCTGGCCAGATGGATCTGATGTCCTGACCTGAAGGTTCTTAGTTCTGTACAGAGTCCTTCTGTTGCAGGGTAAGAGTAAAGGAGGTGGTGATCACCCAACTTAGCAGAAGACCCAAATCCCCCTTTTTCTAAGCCTCATGAACTTCTGTTCACACATTTTCCAGTTTCCAAGGCCTCTGGTGAGCCCACAGGTTATTACACAGTGAATACCAACACACTCACAGGCTGGAAGCTGCCAAGGGGACACGGTTCTGGCTTGAAAGCCCCTGCTAAGGAATAATGCCCCTCCATCACCACTTGCTGGAGAGCACTTTTGGCACCTCCTGTGCAGTAGTAACCAGGTTCACAAGGTCCTGAGGGAGCTTGGCTGTTTGTCCCATCACAATAGAGGCTATGGAGGGAAAAACAAAAAAGCTTGGATAGCAATAATGTCTTTTTTTCACTGGATAGCACAGTCCCAATATAGAAAAATCCCTGGCTGTGGCAACAAACTTGAGGGTTGAACAATCCCTTTGCACTGGGACAGAACTGAGTCATGTTCTCTGCATGACACTCACCCAGGTGGGCAATCCAAGCACCCCTGGAGGCTCCTCAGCCCACTGAGGTTGCTGTAAGTTCCTGGGGGGCAGGGGATGGGTGAGGGACAGCCAGGAGGGCAGTATGACCCAGCAGGACACACGTCTCCTGTCACACCATCTGTGGGCAACTGAAATTGGAAAGGGCAGCATTCCAAAGATGGAGTAAATGAGGTTAAAATATTTAAGGCATCATATTGATGTGGACAATAAAGGGGAAAAAGAGACATATACAGAGGGCAGACAACAGGGAAATGCAGCAAACACAAAAAGAATAAATAAGGGCTGACCCTTTTCCAGCAGCAATCCCACTGCGATTCACACCCACTGAACCTTTTACCTCATGACCTTCTAGTTAAGGGGGTGTCAGTGTTGAGAGGGGAAAAATATGACATCACTACACTCCCTTTGAGGGCAGCACAACTGTCCTCATGCCATAAACCTGAGTGTGAGCAACACTAAATCGTGACTTTGGAAGTCACTGGGTTAATAAAAAACACACCACAGCCGGGGGGGAAAGAGCCCCAAAACAAACCACAGTGGAGAACAATTAGATAAGGAGAAGAAAAACTTGCTGGTGGGACTTACTGGAGTCAGGGCCATGCCCTGGCAGTAAAATCCAGCCTCACAGGGACCAGTTGGCTCAGTCTGTCCTGGCGCAGCACAGTAGAAACCACGGGCACATGGGCTGCACTCTGAGGGTCCAGAGAGCCCCTGCTTGGCACTGGATGTGCCCTCTGGGCAGGGCTCAGGTTTGGAGCTGCCTTGGACACAGTAAAAGCCCTGCAAGACAAAGCCAGCCTCGTCCATCCAGGGCTCTGCTTTTAAACAGATCCCACCCAGCAGCTCCTTCCATCGGGAAAGCAACTCACTGCTGGGCAAGGTTTGGGCTCTGCCATGGCAGGGGAGTCACAGTAGTGCCCAGCTGGGCTGGGTTTGCAGACACCTTCACCCTCTATGCTGGAGTTATCCCAGAAGCTTCCTGGCATGCAGGGGAAGGAGAAGGGGAATCCAGTCCCTGGAGGGCAGTTATAGCCAGGTGGGCAATCCCCTGTCTGGAAAGCAAAATACACAGTCAGGCTTTGTTGTCTCCTGCCTAAGGAAGAGGGATCTGTTCAGATTCAACACAGCTCCATCCAGACTTCATCTACAATTTGAATAGCCTGGTGTTTCTTCACTGCAATAAAATGGGGCAGAAAGAAAAGGGAAGGAGAGGAATTTACAGTCTGACCAGTAAAATTCTGAGCATGTAGGATAATTATTTCAAGTGAGATGGTTTTAGGGTAAAATCTCATCATTGAGACAGGCCTTACACATTTTGCCTATACAGTTGTGGGGGAGATGCTGTAACTGGGATGGAGTTATCACCTTGCTCTTCAATAAAACCATGGGTTCATCCACATGGAAGAGAATCCAACTGCATTCTTTACTCTTAATAGAGGCTTCTTAACAGCTATTAGTGTTGAAGGAGTTCATTCTTTCCCGAGCCAACCACAATGAAAGATCCCAAAACTCATTAGGTAAGGAGCAGCACCAATTCCTGACCTCTGAACTCTCTTTCAGAGCCTGCATTGACAGGCAGAAGGCAAAGTAAAGACAGAGAAAATGCATTAAACTTGTTCCACTGGCAGCCTTTGGGGTAAAAAGCTGGGAGAAGCTGGGCTGTACTCACAGGGTGGGGAATTCCTGGGGGCTCCGTCCCATCCGTGTAGCAATACTTCCCTGCAGGGCAGGGTGAGCACTCAGCAGCACTGCTCAGCCCCCTGTGCTCACCAAAGGTGCCGTTGGGGCAAGGCTTGGCTTGCAAACCCTTGAAAGGAAAGAGGAAAATGGCTCTTTAACCTGCTAATAGGACTGCTGCAGCCCACAGCAGCTAAAGCTGGGGAAATAATTCAGAGTAATTGCACACAGCACCTTAGAGAGTCTTATCCTGATATTATTAACAGTGTTATGTAGGGCAAATACTGCTAAGGGCTGTGAACATACCAAGAGTACAGAAATCAGTGCAAAAACCCTCTTAGGAAAGGCTGTCTGTAGAGCTCCCAGTGGAGAGTGTAACTGTGCAGCCTGAGAAGGGAGAATCCCAAGTGCAGAGTCACTCACAGTATCTCCCTGGGGACAGAAGTATCCTCGTGGGCAGGCATTTTCCTTGGGATCTGGGGCATCTGCCTGTCCCTCTGGGCACAGCAGACCTGCTGGGCACACCATGGCATGGAGCATCACCTCCAGGCTGGTGTGCTCACTGGAGCAGTAGTGTCCAACTCGGCAGGGCGAGCAGAAGCCTGAGCCCTCGTCCTGCAACAGGAAAGGATCCACTTTTAGAATGTAAAAGAAGCCTTTTGCACATCTGGCAAACTATGTTGATGCCCAAAACAAAAGAAATGAATGCAGACCCTGCTCTTAGGAAACATTCCCTTATGCTCAGTAAAACCACAGGTAACACAAAGACTTCCATTTAAAATTCCTCCTAAGCCCTGAACAGCAACAGCATGCAATTCCATGCTTTCCCCCTGCAAAAGGAAAGCTTGTGCTTCACAAATAAGAATCAGGCCCTGTCATGCCTGTGGATTATCCATGTGAAGGGTTCTGATCCTCTGAGCAGTCAATCCAACACCCTCTGCCAGCAGTTGCAGGGGAAAACACAGACATACTCCCTCATCTTTCTTTGTTACACTGAATTCCAAGTGCAAACAAGAAATAATCTGGCTCTATTTGCCATACATAAATCTCCATGCATCATTTATCTCCTCTCCAGCCTCAGTAAAGGGTTCCAGTGACAGCTACCAAATTTGTGCAGTGATAGAAACTGCTCTGGTGGAGGTATGAGGGTGCTCTGACAGGAGTGATGAGCCTGTTTGCCATCAGCAGGGAAACGTGGCCAGTGTCTCTAGAACTGCTCGTCACACTTCTGGGGCAGACAAGTAAGAACCAGACTATAGCATCTGCTTCTGAGAATAGCTGTGCCATCACTGTTCCCTCCTGAGGCTCCATCCAGTTGTTTTACCTCCCAAAGATAAGGTGTAACTCCATTGCAGTCCAACACCTCCTTTCGAGCAGGAGTGAAATAGAGGTGTCTGCTTTTTGTCGGGGTAAAATGGTCATAACAACCTCAACCATCCAACTGCTCACAGGACAGATGGACTGGGATGGGCAGCTCAAGCCTCTGGGGTGGGAACAGCAGCAAGAGTGGGATTTCACACCTGAGAGATGCTTTTAGCATCGTGTCTGGAGGAGCTGATGGTGTGGGAACATCCCCAGTGCTGTCTCTGGAACAGCACTAACTCCCTGCAGGGCCAACATCATTTAAAGCTCTGTACACAAACACCCATCATGGAAGGAGGTGGGTTCATTGCAGTGCCTCCTGCCAAAGCCTCAGCCCAAGAGATGCCAGGATGAAGGGATTGCTGCTCACTGAGAAGTTTCCAGCCCCGCAGGGTCGGGGGGTGACGGTGCCAGGCTCGGGGCAGTGGTACCCCCCAGGGCAGGGGGTGCAGTCTGCAGCCTCCTCTGCCCCCTGTGCCGCGCCGTAGGAGCCTCTGCAGGGAGAACAGACACAAACAGAGTCCCAGGGAGCAGCCAAGGCCCAAGGAAAGCACCTCCAGCCTGCATGCCTGGCTTTGTGAACACAAAAATCGTGCTCCTTCTGGAGCAAGAAACTGCCTGCTTCGGACAAAACGCAAAGTGAAACATTTCTGGTGCAGAGAGATATTAATTACAAGCTAAAATGCCCTAAAGAAGTATTTCCTTTCCCCCCTGCACTTACACTGGGCAGAGGGCTGGTTTGGAGGTGCCACTGGTGCAGAAAGCCCCTGCAGGGCAGGCAGAACAATCTTCCACCCTGCCAGTCCCCAGCCTGGTGCTGTAAGTTCCTGCAGGGCAGGGGAATTGTGTGCCCCTCCACGTACCTTCCCGAAAACAGAGAGGAGAGAACCATCCTAGTTCTTAACAGAGCCTTGAAAACAGAAGGCAGCAAAGCCCTCTGCTCTTTGTTGCCAGTAAGTGTTTACATGATTTACTTGTAAATTCATATTTATATATAAAAAAGTCACACGCAGCTCTGAGAACCACAACCAAAAAGGCACCATTTAGCAACTACTGCAGAAAGCTTCAAAATTAGAATTGTGCTCGTACCACACGCTTGATGTGGCATTTCAGTTCTTTGCAAATTAAGGGGGAGAGCAAAACGGCACAAATGTGCTCAGTTATACAGATACGTGTAATGAAATATAAATATAATGTAAACTATGTGTTTCATATAATATGTAAGTTTAATTTAAAGATTTTAAATTATATATAAATAATATTTAAGTATAATAGTACATATACTATACCTAAATATAAAGTATTATATACACACACACACACATATATTTATATTTATATTCATATATAAATTAGGATAAAATAATGACTATAGAGAAGGGACAATTTTCTATCCAACTGAAACACTTTGGTGCAAAAAATAAGCGGATAAAGCCAGTCAGTGACTCTGAGAACCCACAGAGTTTCCCAAGGCAGGAATGACCCAGCTGTCCCCAGGCTGCCTACCTGGGGGGCAGTAGTGCCCGGAGCTGCACATCCCGCTGGGCACACGGGCTCCTCCGGCACAAAACCAGCCTGCAGGGCACAGAAAACACTCCTGTGCCGAGGTGAGGCTCGTGCTGTTGCTCCAGGTGCCCGGGGCACACCTGTGCTGGGTGGGATGCTTGGTGCCAGGTGGGCAGTAGTGACCCGCTGGGCACGGCGTGGGTGGCTTCTGCTTCCCCCCCGTGCCTGCGGGCAGAGACACAGACCCCCAGCAGCAATGCAGCCCCCCTGGGCCTCACACAGCCCTGAGCCCCCTCTGGCTCCAGCCTCTGGTTCCACTTGGGGCTCCCCATCGTTTTGTGCCTTTCCTCTATTTGAAATGGGATAACAACAATTTCTTCCCTCTATTTAAGATGGGGATAACAGTATTTTCTTCCATCTATTTAAATAGGGGTAACGATAATTTCTTCCCTCTATTTAAAATGGAATGACAATAATTTCTTTCATTTAAATAGGGGTAACAATAATTTCTTTCCCTCTATTTAAAATGGGATGGCAATATTTTCTTCCTTCTACTTAAAATGGGGTAAAGATAATTTCTTTCTTCTATTTAAATAGGGGTAACAACAATTTCTTCTCTCTATTTAAATAGGGGTAACAATAATTGCTTCCCTCTATATAAAATGGGATAACAACTATTTCTTCCCTGTATTTATAACGGGACGACAATTTCTTCCCTCTATTTAAAATGAGGTAACAACAATTTCTTCCCTATAGTTAAAATGGGATGACAATAATTCCTTCCCTCTCTTTAAAGGGTAACAATAATTACTTTCTCTGTTGATGAGAGGTTCTGTCACAGAACTACTAAAGCAATTGTTCATCAACTCAAGTATCCTACACTGTGCCCTGTCCAGACCTGGTGTGTCATTTAAGTGAAGATGCCACCAGCAAGCTAAAGACTGTAAAATAATAAACATAACTGAATATATATAAGGTATTAAAATTATTACAATTTTAAAGTGAATATAAATGAAATAAAGACTGCAAAAACTGGGTGCTCTGAGGTCATGAGGTTACGGATGGCATAAGGAGAGGAAAACATCAGAGTAAAATTCGCTTGTCCAGTGGGCACAACAATCTCTGCAGTGACATTTCGCATCATTGTCACACCTCCCTAACCCGGCCAGGATCCCAAACCCACATACCTCTCCCACAGGCAAATCCTGCCGGGCACGGCTCACACTGGGACTTGGAGAAGAGGCTGAAGTCACTGCCAACCGTTCCTGGAGGACAAGCATTGCTGGCAGAGTGAGGGCTGGAGGATCCCGGGGGACACACGTACCTGAGAACACCACAGGGCCTTCCTTGGGTGCAAGAACCACAAAACTTAATGCACTGCCAAAAT